>JAJIBD010007467.1:0-5000 GCA_021461705.1 Cryptotis parvus | reverse complement strand
TCTTTGCTCAGGAATTACTCCTAGTGGTGCTCCGGTTCGATATGGGATGCTGAGGGATCCGTTGGTTGAGTGCTAGGCAAACGCCCTACCTGCTGTGCTCTCGCTCCGACCCAGACCCAATAAAGTCAAATTTGTTGATGTTTGACTCCCTAAAAATTTTAAAGTTGTGTGTGTGTGTGTGTGTGTGTGTGTGTGTGTGTGTGTGTGTGTGTGTGTAGCTTAAGGGGTCGGGGCACATGGTTTCATGTGGGAGCCTTGTATTTGATCACCTGCACTTCATATTCTCCCAGGCACCACTGGATTTAGAGACTTACAAAGAGTATGCTACCCCATGGCAGAGCCTGGCAAGCTACCCGTGTCGTATTTGATATGCCAATTACCAGTAACAATTATAGACCTCCTTTCCCATGATCTGATGGAATGATTTGAGGCTCTTTATGTTCCTGAAGCAAGCAGCTGCCCTTGGGGATCTACTTTGCATGAGGCAGGATATGTGGGAATGTTACTGGTGCCCGCTCAAGCAAATCGATGATGAATGGGAAGACAGTGACAGTGATAATTGTATAAAACTTATACAATTATAAGTATGCAATTAAAAGTTATGCAATAAACCTACCCAGAATTCAGGTTTTTGGATAATCAATAATTCAAATATCTGAAACATATCATTAAATATCAGTTTATATACTAATATAATATATAAGAAATACAAAATTACAGATAAAAAGCAATTAGTAGATAGTTTCTATACGTTTTTGCTTCTTTCCTGTGCTGTGTAAAGCTATTGTAACTATTCAATCATTTATTCTCAGCGTTATTCCGTTCTAGTTTCAGAACCACTTTGTTTTCTTCTGAGATCATGCCCCAAAGAATGATCACTTTTAGGTCATCCTAAAGTGAAAATTCGATTGGAACAGATGGGTAACTTGTCAAAAGGAATTTCATTTCTCTGAAAATATGACTCTTTCTGTACCCTATTTTCTATTTCTATTTTTTAATTTAATATTTTATTACACCACCGTGAGATATACAATTACAAAGATGTTCCGTATTGGGGTTATGTCTTTCAGTGTTCCAGCATGCATCCCTCTACCAGTGCCCATTTCCCACCACCAACGCTCCCAATTTCCTCCCGGCCTCCCTAGCCTGCCTCTATGGCAGGTTTATTATCTCTTTCCCTTTCTCTCATTCTCTCTTCCTTCTCTTAAACATTGTGGATTTGCAATACATACATTTAGAGGTTATCATGTATCTTTCTGCCTGTATTTAATGCTCGGTTTTAGGTTGGTAATAGCACTTTTGACAATTATTAGCACTCTGTTCCGTATACATTTTAAATGAGTAAAACATTACAATAGGTTGTGCAGAAAAAATGAGTTAACTTTTATATAACTTTATGTAACTCATTGTCTTAGATCAGAGAATGATGAAGGAAACAAGCATAAGATTGTATTTAGTTTAGTTTAGTTGTTTAGTTTAGTTTATTTGTTTAGCTTTTAGTTTAGTTTAGTTGTTTAGTTTAGTTTAGTTTATGTTTTTTTTGCAATGAGAAATGGCAAGGCTTGAAATGGGTACAGCAGACAGGACGGGAGGCAGGTGTAGATTCTTCAATGAAGAGCATTTGTCAATGAAGACAAATTGGTATCTTTACACAATAGTTTATAACATAGTTGTAATATAAGAAATCTCTAAGAAGGATCTAAAGAAGGTGTTCAGTCCTGAACTTCACAGTGAGATCCCTTTACTTCTAACTCCATTAGTTTATAAATTAATCCCTTAATGCCATCCTTATTCAATATTTATCTTTTCACAAGACTTTTTCTGACTCTTCTCCAGTTGTTCTATTTATATTCCTTAGAAAATCTGACTCTCATAAACAAGATGATCTGGGGTTAAAGTTAAGAGCATTCTCAGGATCCCTGGCCTTTGAGCATCACTCTGCAGTCCTTTGGAGAATCAGTCTAGCCTGCCAAGAGTGTTCAAGCTTCTCTCTGAGGATTTTGCTGACGTGAAGTCAAAGCTGAGTCACCAGAGAGCCACCATTTCTATTTGTTTGTGTTTTGACGGAGATTCTCTGTTTCGATGTAGAATTCACAGATTGGGATCTTTGCAAGGTTAGATTGTCCAACTTTGTTTCTGATACAATGAATTATAAATAATAAACTCATTTCAGAGTAGGAAAAATATCCACAGGTAATATTTTCTTATTGAATAAGAGATTATATAGTACTTTAGAAGGTGGTCATTGTTCTGTATAAATTATATAGATTAGGATAGGAAAATTAAATGCTGTAGTTATAGTACTTGCAAATTACCATAAAATTGTTGTATTTGTTGCCAAAAAATTCTTTATATAAAGATGCCAAAATCTATTTAGCCACAATTATGGGATATGTAGTTTATTTAAAATATTTATCAAAAGCGGAAATTCTTGCAGATGAAATATTCAGGTGCAGGCTTTGCAAGCAACAAATGCGGATTCAGTCTTTGGCACCCCATATGGTACCTGAGCCACACCAGGAGTTATTCCTAAACACAGAGTTAGGAGCAAACCATGAATGCCATTGGGTGTGATTTTAAAACAAACCAAACAACAATTTTGGAAACTCTAAGTTGAAAGTTCTTTAACTTGAAATGATTTTTTCTTCAGATTTTATAGAGGTGTGTGTATTTTGTCCAGTATTTAAAATATACTTAATTCATAATTTGGGCTAAAGGCATTCAAAACTTTGTAGTTATGTTTTTACTATTGAACATTTTACCTAATAAATCTTTAATTATATGCATGGACATATATAGATATCACTAAACTCTTTGATAGTGTATTCTTTAAGCAGAAAAATACTACAGTAAGATACACTTATTAAGATAATGATCTTAATGTATATGTGGTGAACTCAAAGAGATGGCCTCCTATTTATAGCAATTAGAGTTCCATCTCATTGCATTGGATCAACAAAACTAATTAGCATACCTCTTCAACCTCTTTTGAATAAACCGGACTGACCGTAGTTCAAACTTCTCTACTCTTGTAAAGGCCAAAAGAATCCCCTACCTTCTCAGTTCTCTACTAACTATTCCCAGGGAGTGAACAATAATACATTAGGTGGGCACTTGCTGTGCATGTGGCAGGTTTAATACCAGCATATATTACGGCCTTCTGAGTCCCAACAGAAGCCAGGAGAAATGGTGAGAATAGCCAGGTGTGGTCCCCAAAAAGCAATGAATAAATATAACATTTGGGGTGAAACTTACAAAGATCAGTTTAGCCTGGTCTGAAGGAATACCTAGAGGAATTTTTATTCATTTATTTGTTTACTTATTTATTTATTCATTTTTGGGGGAGGCGACACCTAGCTACTAAACAGTTCTTTCTCTCTCTGTCATTTTATTGTTCTACTCTTAGCTCTTAGCAGTAAAATTTAAGTTTTGAGGTGTTTTTTCTTATATATTGCTACTGCCTTTGCTGTCTGGATGCTCGGATCCTATTTGTCTTGATCGCCTCTTGTATTAATATCTGAATATGCCAAGCACTCAAGCAATGTATAGTCAGTGAAGAATAAATGTTAAGAAGGGTTCTATTGTACAAGGTCAAAAATTTTCTGCAAAACTAACTTTCTATAGCAATTTCATTTTAGTTATATTGCGAGGCATCAGATATATCGGTAATTCAAATCAATTGACCTTTTGTAAAGAAAAGTGTGTTTGCAATAGAATAGACAAATACAGTATAAACTATATTACAATATGGAAAATGTAGCATAGATTTTGTTAGTCATTAGAGGATTATAGACTAAATCTAGATATTCAGGGTTCATATTCTAGTCACATTCTTAATAAATATTTAAACCTGCTGTGTCCTTTATAAAATCAACACAATAATATTACCTATCTCATAAGGTGGGTATGATAAGAAAACGAATATATTCTGTAATGTTCACATTATATCTAGTCAATGTTCGCTATTATAGGGTATTACTAATTTTATTGTCTTTCTTTGGTTGTTAGGATTCTCATCCTTGTGATAGTTTGCATAGCTGCAACCCCTACATACTTCAATGAAAAGAAGCTACATATATATCACAAAACTGAATAGGATAGTTTCAGTTCAGTTATGCCTAGAAATTTATATTGGAGGCTTATCATTCATTTTATCAGGAATTCTCCCTGAGGATAAACTTTTGTCAGAGACCTATTTTTTTCAATGTTATTAGAAAAACAATACAAAATGAAAACAAACAAAACTTCACATCATCCTGTTTCAAAGATGCTGAGTATGGGAGGACGGAAGCGGTTTTTGCTTGAAATCAAGGAAAGCACCAGCACTGCACTTTTTCCCTGTCCTATTCAGTTTTGTGGATATATATGTAAGCTTCTTTTTCATTGAAATTGGTCCATGGAGACATGAAATATCACAATCGGGCTTTCCTAAAATGTGTTTTTTAAATAGAGTCTCTCTTCTTTCAAATTTTATAAGACAAATATTTTGACTGCCTGGATAAATAAGATGAGTCAAATTCCATCCAAAACCTAATGTGTGATAACATGTTTGCAATTCCTTGGTTAGGCAATCATCCAAACAAATTAGATTATTGCCACATGGAGAAAAGAGGGCATTTCATTATATTTGAATACCTTTTGTATTACTCCTCAGGCATTGGACATGATCATTAAGTCATATCTTAAGTGCAAAGATCAGACCCAATACCATAATGAAAATTGGAAAAGCCAGAAATTATAATGCAAAAAAAAATACTATGTTTTCCAATAACTGACACAAAAAGTATTATGTTATGTTGGTAAAATAATATTGGCAATTGCTATTTACCATTTTAAGTACTACAGATATCACTTGTATCACTTGTCTTCCCATTGATCATCGATTTGCCAGTAACGTCTCCATTTGTTGGAAATGGGATCCATTATTGTTATTGTTTTTGGCATATTAAATACACCACAGGTAGCTTGCCAAGCTCTGCCATGGCTCTGGGTTCATCCCA
>JAJIBD010007466.1:0-79083 GCA_021461705.1 Cryptotis parvus | reverse complement strand
CCAAGTGTCAGTGAGAATAACCTCAGAGCCTCCTGAGTTAAGAACCATCACATACTCACAAAGGATAACCCTCCATAAAACAGCCATAGATAGTCTAAGGGGAGGTTACTATAAATCTTATGTTCAGGGTCAGTTTTCATTTCAACTGCAAAAGAACAGTGGGGAAAAGCTGATGGAAATGAGCTTCTGTCTGTCTACCCAGAGTGGCTTGAGAAATTATTTCATAGAGGTCATTTACAGATAGAAATATCAGGAAAAAATTCCAGAGACTAGTGGGCAAAATTGTGTATGGTTTCCCCTTTACAATGTGGAATAATGCAGGGGGAAAGGATGGGCTTTCACAGCAACCAATTATTTTAAAAAGGATTTTCTGTGAGTCCATGATTAAAAGATATTGGCTTGGTATGCCCATTATCCTACCCCTAAGTGTTAAAGATGGTGATAGTACTTACAGAGATAACTGCTAAATCCAGCCACTACTTTCCTGTTTATTTCGAGGAAGAGGCTCTTTGGTTCCTCAGGTTGTCTGATCTCAAAATTTGGGTATCAAATGATTCATTATCTGTTAGGCAACACTAGGTTTTTAATGAATCAATTGATTACCGATTACATGCTTAGGCAGTGAGGATTTTTCATGTGTGGTTACTGCCAGTGTATATGGATGACAAATTTACAAGAAACACATTTCTTAACACTTTAATAACACCCATGGCAACTGCTACAGGTGACTCAACTTGGAATTTAATTAACTGAGAGAAAGTGTGGGCATCTTAAAGCAAGAGAGAGAGTGGACATAGGTAAAGATAGTTTTGAAAGAATCATATTGCTTGGTAACCTGGTAAACCTTCCTCCTTTTACAGACTTGCTAGATGCTGCACTGAAGCACAAAGATTTTGCCTTTACTAAGGGAGGTCAGTCTGCTTTCACGCTGTGGTTTTTCAAAGAGATGACTTGCTTGCTGGAGAAGGTGGTGATACAGGAAGGCCCAACAGAAAGTCTAGTTTTTTTTCCTTCTGGTCCTGTGACAAAGAACCACGAGAGGAAAGAGTATGTTATTTGCATCTTTGGTTTTGTGTTAGTCACAATGACCACAATGTAGGGTAGCAGAATATACTGACGATATGGACTAATAAGACAAAATGTTATTTATGTCCTACCACCCTTCACGTTCACCCTCACTTCCACCACTCTACCACTCTACACCCCTCTACATATACACAAACACACACACACACATACACACACACACACACACCAAATTCATGTTAAAGCCCAGTTTCTCTGTATGTTGGTATTTGGAGGTAAGTGTTTTAGGGCTAGTCATTAACCTAAATAATGTTATAAGAGAGTAGGGTATTGTCCTTATAAGAAATGGAATAAATACTGAATTCTCTCTTTTTTAAAAATGAGCTCCAGTGAGAAGCGTGATCTGCAAGTCAGAATGAAGGTTCTCAGTGAGAACTGAATTATTATACCTTGATCCTGGACACTGTAAAGTACCCAGTCCCTAATATTGTAAGAAATAAATGTCTGTTGGGTAAAACACTCAATGGTATATTGTTATAGGAATTTGAGCTAGCTAGGGTGCAAGTATTCATTCTAAAGATGCATACTTGAATGTACTAATTGTATTATTCATTATTCCATTTATCCAAATATCATATTCATATATCATGTTCACTTACTGCCACTTATGTTGCCAGATAGTTGCTTAGGAGATAAAAAATAACTTAATTTTTTGATGGCAGAGTCTGGCATGTTGGCAGAAGGTAGATCTAAGGATATACGAAGGAAGGTCTGATGGATACTGCCTGTTAACAGATACACAGGGACTTCCGGCAGACTGTCTCCCAATAGAGTTAGTATGTAGAAATCCCTAGTGAAACCTGTTGAGCAGCTGCAGGTATACCCAGACAAGTCCATCCTAGGTCATTTCTCTGCACATTTCCCTGTTGGCTATAACTAGCCCAAGATGGAGTCTAATGGAAGATGCTTAAAGTTAGCAGAAAACAGGTTTTTTCTTGTTCTTCTGTCTGACACATCCCTGCCATCTTGGGCTAGTCCTGAAGGCTGCATTAGCAACTGTAATCGTTCTTTTGTTCATCTCATCTTACCTAGATAGCACCCTCTGCAGGTTTTTGGTTCCTGGGATTATTCCCTAAATCCTATTCAATGAATGTGAACTGTCTTTGTAATGTAAACCATGCAAACTTTAAGCTGCATTGCCCTTTGAGATGGGGGAAAGAAGGGAGTTGGAGTCTGTGTGGAGGTGGGTCAGTCAGTTCGGTCAGTCAAATGAGTTAGTTCAGGTCAAGAGCTCCTGCCATGATGAGAACTGCTGCCCCTCCGGCTGGTGATCATTAAAAATTTAATGGATATACATCGTGTTCCTGGTGTCTCATCTCTGCGCCTCTGACCCTACAGGACATTCCTGCTTCACTGACACATTACCCAGAACTTCTCCATGCATTCACTGGAGGTTTCTAACATAGGTAAGAAGATTTTAGCAGGATTACAAAAGGAGATGGTGTTACATTTTTTTCTGAATTACTTGTCTGCAGGCAAGGTAGTGCATGTATATGTAAAAAATTGAATCAATACCCTAGGTGAATCAGTAATCAAATATGTCCAATGAGGAAATCAGGTTCTAGATTTTCATGAGTTGCCTCTTAGAGAATTCACTATAGAGGCAAGAATACCAGTAGCAAACACCAGTAGCAAAAAATAACAAAAGAGGCTATTGTGAGTAGCATAACACCCGTTTAAAATTAAATATTAGTGAAAACTCTACGTTTAGTGTATGTACTTTGCTATTTTGTTAGATTGCTTTGTGTTCTTATATACACTACACAATTGCTGAATAATAATTGGGTAAAACAATCTTTCACACCAGTCCTCTAGAATTAGAATTTAATTTGGTCAAATATTCCCCACTTAACAGGTAATCCTGTTCTAAGTTAAGAGGAGTAACTGCTGATCATGTTATAAAAATATGTGCTTCTGCTTTTTGTCACAGGGTTGTGCCTTTTATACAAATCTTGAATGTGATGGCTTTTTGCCTCTGTTCTTGACTGAGAGTCAGGATTCAAAAAATATTGGTAGTAAGAGTGTTATATTCCCTGCCTCGGTAATAAATTTCCCTTTGGGTGACAGGTCATTGCCTGAAACTTGCATATGTTGTTTACAACCTAATTGAGTTTCAGGGGAGAACATAAATGTTGTTATTACAGTATGAATTTTTTTTTCAGGGTGTTGGAAAAGTATGGGAACGTATTTACTAAATTCTCTTAGGTATCTAAATAACCAATCAACTTAGTTCATTCTCAATAGTTTCCCAGAGGAATACTACCTATGCTGAATTGTGAAGTCTTACTTGTCATTGTTTTTGAGCTCAAATTTTCATAGCTTTGAAAATTAATCCTTTCTCCCAAATCTGCTTAACAGTGCTTTGCAAAGAGCACCTTCCATAACACAGAGTGCATGTCTATGGGATTTCAACTCCTCACTACTTAGATTTTGATATGGGTGAGTTGTCTGTTGGTACATCATTTCCTGTGGTATTAGTGCCTTAGACACATTAGACCATTTTGCTTGAATGGTCTATCAGATTCCTTTGCAATTCTATGATTGTACTGACTGAAGCACAATGGGGTTAAAGAAATATGTTCTTGAAAAAAAGAGAAGCCTAAGATATGATAATGGAAGAACTACAGTAAAAGAATAACAAATCGCCAAAGACAAAGGAATATGAAGACTGATCTATGAAACTGAGCTTATTGAGGGAGAATGTATTGTGTGGGAGGGGACAATTGTTGAGGCTTCGGAGGCAACATACATGTTTGAAGGAGCGTGTGGTGTTGGAATGTTTTAGCATAAAATCCTGCCAGTAACCATATTTGCAAATTAAAGTGCCTGAAATGAAAAAAAAAATTAAAAATTAGGGGAACAATAATTAGCCTTTGTCCTGTAACCTTTGGTGAGTGGTCAATGAGACAAATTAGGATCTAGGTAAAAGAATTCCCTTTGAACGTCATTTCTCTCATTTAAAATGGAGGCTAATCACTTCTTGGCCTTTTGGCTAAGATCAAGTATAAAATGGAGGCTAAATATGAACAAGTGAAGATTAAATTAAAAAAATTTTTGAGGTGGACCATTTCTGCTTAATGAAATGATTTAAGAAATTATGACTGGTTTGGTTAGTTTTGAGGTCATACCCAACTGTATTCAGGACACATTCCTGGTTCTGAGGTCATAGATCTTTCTTGGCTGTGACCCGGGATCCTTTGAGACTGCCACAGCATCCTGGTCCCTACTATCTCTGCAGTCCTAGAAACCATTTTTGTATTATCATAAATAACAGAATTCTGAGAAAAGGAGTGAAATTGTATGTGGGGTGTGGGAAAACAAAGAAAGTGCATGAAAAAGCCTTGCCATAAAGCTCCAGGGTGTGACAGGTTTATTCTCAACAAAAAAACAGCATCAGTTTCATGGACTATAAGGAGAAAAAATCATTAAAAATGTTTGAAGAAGAGCTTGTATAGGGAGTGAGAGAAAACTCAAAGGGGTGCATATTTGAAGCCTCTTGGTTGAGCATCCCCTAGGCACAGCAGTATCACCGTACTGTGGAGCCTCACCCAGAGTGACCTCCTAGTCTAGATAAAGAATACATTTGGAAGGTGGGCTGGGGAAGGGGGGGGAACCGTGGATGTTGTTGGTGGGAGATGGGCACTGGTGGAGGGACGGGTGCTGTAACACTGTATGACCAAAACCCAAACATGAACTTTTTAATTGTATATCTTTTTGTTTGTATATCTCACGGTGGTATAATAAAATACTTAAAAAAAAAAGAATACATTTGGAAACATGGGAAGAAAGCTGGTAATTTTTTGAGTATACCTTTCTTAAACAATAATCTGAGCATATTAACAGTTTATTTAACTTTCAAGAAACCCTATTGGAAACTTCATTGCAATGCCATCTTACAGAAGATAAAACTGGTTTTGAGAATTATGCTTAAAATTGTCCATTTCCTGGGACTGTAATAATAGTAAAGCCCTATAGGTATTTTTGCATCACATGCAGCCAACCAGGTTTCATTTTCAGCATTCTCTAACACCCTTAAGCACTACCAAGAGTAATTTCTCACTGCAGAACTTGGAATAACTCCTGAGCATTGCTAGGTGTGGCCCCCCAAACAAAACAAAAATATTTTACATTTTCTTCATACTGTAGGGAGTCCTTAAGCAGGGAATTTCATAAATCATGCAATCACCAAGAGTCTTTGATGGCTTCCTAGCTTATCCACAGAGAAAGGAGACCAGACAGCTACCTTCAGGCCTTTACAAACAGCATATCTAGAGACACACGGCTGGAAGCTGGAGTGTTTGTCAGCAGAAAAGCTAAGCTTGGCTGGCTCCAGCTGAGGAAGGCTCTCTTGGGAGATCTGTCATCCAGGGGCTGTTGGCTTATTCCAGATCCTCTCTCCGTTCTGCCGAAATACAATCTCCTGCCAGAAACACTTCACAGGATGGTTACAGCAAGCCTAAAATTGTAGGGAGGGGAAGGTAGTCTGAGTGAAATCACTGCTATGAAACAGAAATGACCTTGACTCATAACAGCTGTTCCTGAAAAGTAGTGTTGGATTTTTCAACTTATTTTTCAATGTCAATCTAGAGTAAAGAGCTTGGGGCAAAAGTGGTGACTAGCTTTGATGAAAATAAAAGTGCACATAAACCTCAGAAGTTCAGAATATAGACAAACTCCCAGAGGTATGTACCTAAGAGTATCTGACTTCTGAAAATGTGGTAGTTGGGATTTCTTGATCCATGACTGACTAGCTGATGCCAAGAAGAAATGATCTTATAATTGCCTTTGTTGTTGCCCATAGCTGGAAGCTGTGGTGTGCTCTTATAGATAAATGGTTCTCTTTGAAGAACGTGTTGCTGAAAAAGAAGTTAAGAATGAATCATAAAGGGCATTGCAATTGGTCCACACTCTAAAGCTCATCTAGTCATCCTTTCTTTACTAGCAAGGAAGTTGAGACTCAGAAAACTAAAGTTCTTTCTTCTAGTTCAGATAAGATCATTGATTTGGTTACTATGGTATCCAAATTATTAAAAGAAAGATAATAATCTTAAATTTAAAATGATTTTAGTTAGATCATTCTTTTTCCTCTCTGAAATTTTTATATATTATAAGGAAAATTTCAAAAAATATATTGTATCAGAAAGGAGCAATAATACTCTCAGCTACTTGTTACTGTTAGATGGGGATAGGGCTGGGCTTTAGGGAAGGTAAGTAAGTAAGTAAGATTGGACTGATTACAGGTCTCAGGACATCTAGGTCTTGGCAAAATGTTAGCTTAACAGCACTCCTACTCTGTTTTTGTTCCTATAACTAGATTAGGTACACACATAGTATATCTACATATAGTATGTATATATACATATACACATATAGTACATATACATACATACAGTACATACATTTGTATCACTGTCACTGTCTTCCCGTTCATCATCGATTTGCTTGAGGGCCCCAGTAACATCTCCATATGTCCTGTCTCATGCTAGTAGAGCCCAAGGCATCTGCTTGCTCCAGGAACATAAAGAGCCTCAATCCATTCCGGAATGAGGTCTATAATTGTTACTGGTATTTGGCATATCAAATACAACACGGGTAGCTTGCCAGGCTCTGCCGTGCAGGTAGCATACTATTGTAGGCATCTCTAAGTCCAGCATTTATTGATGAATCGCGCGGCCGCTTGCAGCCGGGGCCGGGCTGTGATAGGCTGGTCTGCTGGGTGGAGGTCTGACAAGAGAGAAGTCTGGATGTGGAAAATGGAGGCCCTCATGGAGTGGGGGTCGTCTGGCTTGTTGCGATGCTCTGCTGGGGTGGTGGGCCAGGGCTAGAACCCACCATCCCTCCCGGGCGCCTCGTGAGCAGCTGGTCACAGGTAGAGCCAGTAGCAGCTCTGCCCCATGTCTGCGAGTCTCTGGACCGGCATACCTGAGCCGGATTTAAGAAAGACTGCTGCAGGGTGGAACTCGATGAGCCGGGCATTGATAGGCTGGTCTGCTGGGTGGAGGTCTGGCGAGAGAGAAGTCGGGTGTGGAAAATGGAGGCCCTCATGGGAGTGGGGGGTCGTCTGGCTTGTTGCTGAGGCTCCTCTGGGATGGTGGGCCAGGGCTAGAACCCACCATCCCTCCCGGGCGCCTCGTGGCGGCTGGTCACAGGGAGAGCCAGTAGCAGCTCTGCCCCATGTCTGCCTATGTATAGTATGTATACATACTATATATGTATACATATATACATTTGTATATATGTATACACACTATATGTATACATATATACATTTGTATATATGTATACATATATAGTACATATAGATGTACTATGTACATACATGTATTATATGTTTATATATTATAACATGCATATATAAAACAAATGCATGTATATGTCTATATATATTACTAAACATACTATAGGATTCTATGGAGGAGTCTGCAAATTCTAAGATCTATAACTGATCATCCTATATGTTCCTTGTTGTATTTTATAGATTCTTATCTGATCTCAAGATCTTTGATCAATTTCAATTGACTTGTGTAAGATATGGGACATGAATCAGTTTTAAGTTTTGCATGTGATTATTTAATTTTGCCAGCACCATTTGTTGAAGAGGCTGTTTTCACTCCATTTCATGCTCTCATCACCTTTATTAAAAATTGTATCACTTGTATCACTTTTTTTCTCATTGTCCATTGATTTTTCTCGAGTGGGCACCAGTAACATTCCATACTTCCTCTTGCATGCTAGTGTAGCCCAAGAGCATCTGCTCACACCAGGAACATCAATAGCCTCAAACCATTCATTCAGGTCATGGGAATGAGGTCTATAATTGTTATTGGTTTCTAGCTTATCAAATACGACACAGGTAGCTTGCCAGGCTCTGCTGTGTGTGTTGCATACTCTCAGCAGTAAGTAGGCTCTCAGTTAATGCATTTTCTGATGAACCACATGGCCACTATGCAGCCTCGTGCAAATGGGAGAGATTGGCTTATCTCGGGTGGAGCTCTGACAAGCTGTGGAGTTACGGATGTTGAAAATGGTGGTCCTCATGGTGTGGGGGGGTTCCTCTGGCTTCTTGCGAGGCTCTATTGGGATGGCATCAAAAATAGCTGGCCATATATCTGGGGATTTATTTTGCATATTCTTCTGTCCCATTGGTAAGAGTGTCTGTCCTTATTCCAACACCATGCTGCTTTGATCACCAGGCCTTTATAGTATAGTTTCAAGTTAGGTAACAAGATACTAATTTTAGTATGTTTTGGAGATTTGGGGTCTTTTATGATTTCACACAAACTTTATTATAGCCTCCTCAAACATAAGCAGTGCACAAAAGAATTGGGCCTTAAAGTTGTTATCAGTGAGACAAGCCATTGGTGAAGTCAACAGAATAAAAAATAAACAGAACTACATCAAATTAAAGAGCTCCTGCATGGCAAAAAGAAACATGCACTAAAACTATAAAATATCTAACTAGATGGCAGAAAATATTTGCAATCAACACATCAGATAAAGGATTGATATCCAGGAAATGTATGTATATCATATATGATATATGATATATCACATGTTATATATCATACATATAATATATATAAAGTACTCAAAAAGATCAGTAACAAAAAAATCTCAAAAAAACACCAAAAGTGAAAAGAGGAAATGAACAGAATGTTTTCTGAGGAAGACCAACTCATAGCCAACAGGCACATGAAAAATGCTACAATTATTTATTATTAGGGAAATCCAAATCAAGACAATGAGATACTAATCTCACACCAGTGAGAATGGTACACATAAAAAAAATAATGACAACAATTTGTGTTGACAGAGATGTGGTAATAAAAGGAACTCATCCACCACTAGTGGGAATGTTGTCTGATGCGACCCATGTGGAAAACAGTAAAGAGAATTCTGTATAAACTTAAAATTAAGCTACCCTAGGCCTCAGCAATTCCACTTTTGACTATCTACCCCAAGGACAGAAAATTATTTACTCAGAGAAATGCCTGCACACTGCTTTTCATTGCAGCTCTCAGTACAATAGCTCAGATTTGGATCAGTGGATCATGAAGATCTAGTAACTGTACACAATGGAATATTATGCAGCTGTAAGGAATAATGAAATCATCAGTTTGCTGCAACATGGATGAAACTTGAAGATACGTTGAATAAAGATATGTTAAATGAAGTTCTCCTCCAAAGAAGGAGAAACCGGATGATATCACTTGTGTCTGGTATTTAGAGTGACTGGATGAGGAAATACAATGACTTAAAGTAGGGTATGCCTAGATCACCCTTAACCCGAGAGTATAGTGGGGATGGTGGAGGTGAGGAAAGAAATAGTGAGGGGCAGGGAGGAAGAGATAGATGAGAAACAATGTGGGCAGGGATCAAGGGAACCCATGTACAATGTGTGGTGTTAGGAAATGATACAGCTAAATAGCCAAACCACAGAGTCAAAAGCACTGAAATTATGAGATCAAAACATTAATAACCAAATTTAAAAGCTGCCTGTCAAGATGCAGGCAGGGGCTTTGTTAGGTGAGAGGTAACCTGGGAACCCTGGTGGAGGGATGTTCACAATGGTGGTGAGATTGGTGATGAAACATTGTATATCACAAACCCAACTCTGAAAAACTTTGTAATTCATGGTGCTTTAATGAAAATTTTAAACAAATCTATAACTGATAGTAATTTGATCTTTATTTTAGACCATCTGACAGGCTGGGAATATGATATCTTGAAAGAATAGTACAAAAGATTTCTAATGAAAACAGAATCTCCCACTTATTATTTTTAAAACTAACTATGCTATTTATATCTTCCATAGACTAGTATGATAATTTCATTCTTAGAGTCAAGCATTTTTGAGCAAGGTAGATAGCTCAAAGCCACTGCAATATATGCCTGGCATGCTTGACTGACCTCTGACCTCCATTACTGATAGAAGACTGATTAGAGACAAATGTGTTATATTTTCATAAGTATGTTTTTCCAGCATAAGCTGCAAAATTTATATTCAATGACAATAAGCAATCTATAAATCACATTATTGGTATCCAGTAAATTGTTCAATTAGAGGTTAGGATGAAATTTTTGTCCAATCTATTTGATAACTAGTAAGGGATTCAGTAAGATATAAAAATAAATGCCTCCCAAATTCAGGATTAGGAAGATAGTGTAAAAGGCTAAAATGTCTACATTGTGTGCAGGTATCCTACCAGCAATGTTTAGTCTCTGGCACCATATGGTCTCTCAAGCACTATCAATTGTGACAAAACAAACATTAAAAGCTTCCCTGGTTCAAATGAGTATATCAATGCTGTAAATAAAAATAGCAGCTTGGATTATTTATTGAGAGCCCCTGCCTAGCAATTAACGAGAGCAATGTTGGAAGAAGCATGATCTTTGCCTTCTATGTTCAAGAGCACTGGCATTATTGAACGATTAATAAAGGTTAAACATCTTTTTTTTACATATGCATTGCTTACTTACATGACTTATATGAATCATTGACATTTAAGGCAACATTTTGAAGTATTTTCTTTGTTGTAAAGATGAGAAAGGTGAAGTTCCAAGAGTATAATACTTGCAGGAAGTCACACAGATGTGTCAGTCCCTTAATTAAGTCATTTCTGTGTGATTCCAACTCAACAGTGTTTCCTTCACATCATTCTGGAGACGTGCATGACATCTGCCAGGCACAAGTAAGAACAATAGTAGTGCCACATTTAGAGTCTGGAAATAACTGTAACCTTTCAGCAGATACCTAGACAAGACAATTGAGACAAGAGCTGCTGCCAAGGGGTTGACATATTCTCTTTGATATCTTCCTGTCTGATTTCTTTATATCTAAAATCCATAACTTTGATGAATGAGACTATTCAAATGTGAGACCTTAAGGTCTGATCTGTCTCACCTATTAGTGAAATGACCGTCTGAATGTAATACATTACTCAAAGGTTTTGCTACAGAATTCAGACCATCCAGATTTGAAAAAAAACAAAAGCAAATTGTGCTATTCCTAAAAGGTGAGCCCCTCGGCAAGGTTTTCTCTGATCGCACTGATGTGAAGAGCTATTCATAGTAAGAGTAAATGCAATTTAAATCCTGGATCCAATTATTTTTACCTAGTATAATATGCTGTATTTGTTGATATAGTTTCTGAATCTGAATATTACAGTACTTAGGATAAAGAACAATCATACCTTTGGATCTTCTCACAAAACAGAGATTTTTCAGAGGTTTCCTGATTTTTTTGATTTGGAGACTATCAGTATTAGGGTAAAACAGTGACTTAAACTGCAACTGGGAGATTATTGTGGCTAAGAATTCCCTCAGATTAATGAATAAATCAGAGATAAAAATCCCTAAAAACTGGAGAAATAATACAGAGGGTAAGTTGTTTCCTTGTGTGTGACTGATCCAAGTTCAATCTAAAGCATCACATAAAATCCACTAAATACTGCCAGGAGTGATCCCTAAGCACTTCCTTGTGTGATCCTTTTAGTACAGAGTCAGGAGTTAGTTAGCTAGATGTACTCTCTATTTTCTTGGTGAGGGATATACCTGGTTGTGCTCCAGTGACCATATAGTGCTAGATATTGAATTCTTGCCTTCCTTGAGCAAAACAGGTTCTTAAGACCTTTCTTCATCTCCCCAGACCAATATATCCCTCTTTTTAACAGAGTATTGATTATGTTCAGTCTTGGATTAACAGACTTAATAAACGGGCTAAGGCATCTGTTTGGTGAGGGAAAGAGGAAAATACTTCTTTCATATCATTGCTTGTGAAATTTTTATCAATGACCTCTAGGCTCCCCTTGAGGTGAGAAATATAAACAATTGTTTGAGACCTTAAAAACTTCAATTTCTTGATGTTATCTCTATTGGGCAATTTTTTTTGTCTTTAGGGGACATACTATTGTGTTAAGGGATTATTTGTCCTTGCAGGACTCAGGGATCATATGAAGTGCCATGAATCGAATTAGCTTTGATGCAATGCAAGGCAAGTACATTGCTCCTGTATCACTCTTTTCTACTACCCTTTTCTTTCTTTCGGGAAAAAATCTATGTTGTAATTCCTTAAAAAAATTACTGAATTACTGTGTGGTGCACAGTAACGATGTTGTTCATCATTGGGTTTTAGTCATACAATGTTTGAACACCTGTCCCCCTTCACCAGTGTACCATTGTCCCCAGTTTTGTCCCCAGTTTCCCTCCTGTCTCTGACTATACTGCAGCCTGACTCTTACTTCTCATTCTCTCTCTCCTTCCCCCCTCTCTTCTTTTCTCCCTTCTCTCACCCGTTTCTCTTTCAGGCATTGTGGTTTACAATACTGTTATTTCCAAGTTATTGTCTATATCACTTTACGTTCGTTCAGAACTCAGTTCTTGTCCTGTATTACTGTTTCCAGTTATTGTCATAGTGGTCCTTTCTCTATCCTAACTGCACTCCCCCATGACCTGTGCCCCCTACCCCCACCCACATGTGACAAGCATTCTCCTATGGGCCTGTCCTCCTGGCCTTCATGTCTATTGAATTTCTGTATTATTCTCATACTAAATATATATCTGCATCTTGAGGTGTTGTGGGTGTGGCTGTGGTGCACAGCTCTGTCGGCAGATAGCAGACAGGGAGACAGGTTTGCCTACACCAAGGGCTCTGTCTCATGGACCCTGGATGGTTGATGGTCTGAGATAGAAAAAAGACTGGGTCTCCTGGGATGAACCCAGAGCCATGGCAGAGCCTGGCAAGCTACCCGTGGTGTATTTGATATGCCAAAAATGGTAACAATAATGGACCTCATTCCCAACGGATGGAGATGTTACTGGCACCTGCTTGAGCAAATCGATGAACAATGGGAAGGCAAGTGACAAGTGATATATATATCATATATCATATATCATATATCATATATACATATTATAATATATCTCTCACACTATATATTATATATAACATGTATAATATATTATAATATACATATATTATATATATAATATATATAATATATAATATATATATATAATATGTAACATAATATATCATATATAATATATATTACATATAATATATATTATATGATATATTATATTACATATTATATAATATATCATATATATATCATATAATATATATGATATATAATGTATCATATATAATATGTATTATATATATATATATTATATAATATGTAATATATATTATATATATTATATATGATATATCATATTATAATATATCTCTCACAATATATTATATATAACATGTATAATATATTATAATATACATATATTATATATTATATATATATATAACATATATAATATATATTATATAATATGTAATATAATATATCATATATAATATATATAATATATGTACATATAATATATATTATATATGATATATTATATTACATATTATATAATATGTCATATATATCATATAATATATCATATATAATACATATTATATGTAATATATATATATATATTATATAATATGTAATATATATTATATATATATATATGATATATTATATTACATAATATAATATAATATATCATATATAATATACATCATATATAATATATATATATATATATTACATATAATATATATTATATATGATATATTATATTACATATTATGTAATTGTGAGAGATATATTATTTATAATATATTATATATTATTATATATAATATATATCTCTCACAATTTCTATGTTTTTTTTATTTCTGCACTTTTATTAAAAATGTCAGTGGTAATATTTCAGTTTGGCATTACAGAGTGTAATTTCTCAGCATTGTCAGGGTTACCAATGCATGGGAGTTAATGAAATCATATGTATGAAACCAAAGATATAATTAGAAATTAAATGCCACTCTAGAAGTTTATTTTATAATATTATAAATATTAATGAATCAAAGAACTCTGAAAATATTAGAATTATGTTACAATCTCATATAGTCTTTTTTTTGTATTTAACATTTTATTATACCACTGTGAGATATACAATTACAACGTTGTTCACGCTTGGGGTTTGGTCACATAGTGTTCCAGCACCCGCCCTCCACCAGTGCCCCTCAGCCACCACCCATGTCCCCAATTCCCTCCCCTCCCACATCCCGCCTAAATGGCAGGTTCTTTTATCTCCTCTCCTCTCCCTCTCTCTCTCCTCCTTCTCCCACACATTGTGGGTTGCACTACATCACTTAGAAGCCATCACTTGCATTTTTTTGTCTGTATTTAATGCTCAGTTCTATGTTAGTATCAGAACTTTAGACATTTATTCACTCATGTTCCTTTCTCTATCTAAACCAACCTCTGACTCCCACGCTTGCGGTAATTTCCACTTTTGGTAAGATCACCTAGTATATTTATGTCATGCAAATAAATGCAGTCATTCTATGTCTCTCTCTTTTCTTCTGACTAATTTCACTCAACATGATTCTTTCCATATCCATCCATTTATAGCAAAATTTCATAACTTCATTTTTCTGACAGCTGCATAGTATTCCATTGTGTAGATGTACCACAGTTTCTTTATCCAGTCCTCAGTTCTCGGGCATACTGGTTGTTTCCAGGTTTTGGCTATTGTGAACAGTGCTGCTATGAAAATAAAAGTGCGGATTGTGTTTCCGCTCACAATTTCTATGTTTGTCCCTCTCCCTTTGATTCATTTCACTCAGAATGTTACTCTCTATGTCTATCCATATATGAGCAAATTTCATGACTTCATTTTCTTAATGACTGCATAGTATATCATTGTGTAGATGTACCATATTTTTTTTATACAGTCTTCTGTTCTTGGGCACTTGGGTTGTTTCCAGATTCTGGTTATTTTGAATAAATATTACTGAAATGATATGTTGTCATTCTTAACACAGTAAGAGATTTTTTGTGTGCATACTTTTGGGTCACACTCTGCCTTGCTCAGGGGTTACTCCTGGCTCTGCATTCAGGAATTACTCTGCCAAAGCTCAGGGGACCATATGGGATTCCAGATCAATTCCAGATTGGCCTTCAGCAAGGCACAGACCCTATCTCTGTACTTTTGCCTATCATTGTGTGTCCCAGTAGTGATTACAGGGATATGTAAGTAGTATTTATATTGTGTAAAAATAGAATGAGGTAAAACATTCAAAACATTTTAGAAAAGCAAAAATGATAATTATAGTAGCTGCATTTACAAAATTATCAGTTAGTGGATTTTGTTTCTGACTTATTTTAAAAATGTGTCAAACAGTATCATGCATTTATAGACCTAAATATACTCTTCTTTATTTACTAGATATTATATTGTGCATTTTCCTCAAATGATTAAAACCATATTTGTTATTTGGATTTATAGTTCACATTAATACATACATATTATTTGATTGTATTATATTCTTTTTACATTCTCTCATTTAATAATGTACATTTAAAAAGTTTATTTATTTTTATCTGAAAACTCCTTTTGTTTACATATTTTGGTTGGTTTTTCATTGTAAAGTATCTACAATACCGGTTTTAAAGATCTTTTTTCTCCCACACTTATCTATTAAAGCACATTTTATTGTTTTTAGTACTTTTAATTTTGTTGTATTGCTTTAAGACAAAATAAGTCTTTCTTATTGTATAAAACTTATAAAAGAATCAATACTATATTTGAAATTTATTGTAAAGGTAAATGCATTATATACATTTAAGAATGTATACAATATGTTTACAGATACAAAATCTATTTATGCCTCTTCAATATGACTAATTTAAAAATTCTTTTGTTCAAAAGTACTGCTCTGAAAACAAGGTGCTGCATTCAATGTTTGACTCTACAAATATAAAGCTGTGATTTTTAATCCATCATGATTTTGTCTATATTAATTCCCTCATCTAGAATATATAGGTAGTTTATACCTATAAATTATGTAATACTATAATATAGTATTAAGGATGAGAATGCTATTCGGGTCTCCCAGAGAGGAATCGAAAGAGCTATGCTTGGGATATCACGCCTCACTCAAGTGAGAGAAGGAATCTGGAGTTCTGACCTCCATCGCTATTCCAGAATCAGGGATGCTGTCTTGTTTGCCAAGGCTTCGAAAATCAGATGGGCTGGACATGTAATGCGATTTGGAGACAACCGCTGGATTAGAGCCATTACCGACTGGATCCCACGGGATGTCAAAGATCACGTGGCCGCCCACCTACAAGATGGTCAGACTTCCTTGTCAAGACCCTGAAGGAACGGTTTGAGGCTCTTCATATTCCTGAATCAACCAGATTCCATTGGGCTACATTAGCACGTGATAGGGTCCAATGGAAATGTTAGTGGTGCCCACTAGAGCAAATCAATGAATGGCGGCATTCAAGTGATCAAGTGATCACTTGAATCAAGTATTAAGAGGATTGTTAAAAGGAGTGTATATGGTTTAATTATGATAGTACAAATAGTAAATATGGTTATAATTATGATAGTACAAATAGTAAATTGCCAGTAATTGTTGCAACATAAATATTATCAAAAGGTATTAGTTAGGTCATCTATCTTCATTAATTATATTCTGTTTTCTGTGTTGAAGATTAAGATATATTAAAGTTATTCATTTTGGCTGCCATTTCATCAACTCTCACTTTCCTTTCTGTGTGTTCGCTAAAAGTATTCTTATGCCAACTTATTTTTGAAATGCAAATTCTCATAATTTTCATATACATTCATTTTTTTATTTCTCTAAAGCATACTTATTTTTCCCATTTCAAGTTTTTGCCTTGACATCTACAATAATGATATTGCCAAGGCTTCTTTCTTTTCATTTGTGATTGCTGACATAAATTCGTTCATGCCTTTATGTTTAGATTTCTTTTTTATTCCATTTTATTATGTTTATCATTAATATAGTGTAGTCAGCATAGGTTGTTTTTAAAAAAAAAAGAATTTATTGATTTATGTTACAATAACTGTATAATATGAATTTTATTGTACCTTTTCTCTATTTTATACTTTCTACTCTTAGGCTTTGCTATTACTCTTTTATACATTGGTCTATATCAGATGTTTTCCTTATGATTGTCTTCAGTGATTTGAATTTTACAAATATAATTATACTAAAATATAGTATCTTTATAAAGTATATATGAAATAGTCTCTTTAAAAAGTAGAAGTATGTGAAACTTTCTCCAAACCATCTTAAGAAACAATGGTATCTGTTCTATGAGATATAATGTACATTTTTCAAGAGAGCATACAATTCCCTTCACCACCTTTAATTCTAACTGAATTATTATTGTTAATAATTATTCAGGGTACATTCTTACAAATCTATTTCCATTTTAATAATTTCACATTATAAATATTGATTTTTCCAATTTATGATTCTTCAACATTTTATATACTTGCCAGTTTATGAATGTTTTTAATTACTCTTCATTTGTAACATATCTATATAAAATATTTTCATGAAGTGTTTGTGTGTATAGT
Organism: Cryptotis parvus; assembly: GCA_021461705.1. Lineage (NCBI taxonomy): Eukaryota > Metazoa > Chordata > Mammalia > Eulipotyphla > Soricidae > Cryptotis > Cryptotis parvus. Next base: position 61,542 of record JAJIBD010007466.1, on the reverse strand, counting down.
AGATTACCTGATGATTAAATTCCAGACATTGTTTTATCTACAAAGACAAGGCAAAAACCACCATCTTATATCCATTTTATCTTATTATTCGGCTCACGCGGCCACTTGCGGCCGCATGGTTCATCAATAAATGCTTTATTTGGAGGTGTTTAAAAGAGTTTACCTCCCGCTCGGCAAGCCTGGCAAGCTTCTCGTGTTGTATTTGATATGCCAAATTCCAGTAACAATTATATTAGGTCATTCACATGACCTAATATAATGGTTTGAGGCTCTTTATGTTCCTGTAGCAAGCCGATGCCCCTGGCTCTACTGGCATGAGACAGGACATATGGAGATATTACTGGTGCCCGCTCTAGCAAATAAATGATCAACGGGAAGATCGTGATTGTAAGATCGTGATCTTATTATTGCTTCCTAAAAAAATACAATATTTAGGAAGTGATTATTTCATAGTCTTATTATTTACTTTTTTTCATCATTTTCTATTATTGAAAATTGATATTTTTAATGAAACATTTTTTAAAATTTAATTTGTCTTTCATCTGACTTTATTTGTATTAGATAAATATATTTCATTTGTTCTTCCTATTTCAGTCTGTTGCTTTTAATCTACCTTAGCACTATCCTCACCCCTAATTTATATTATCACATTATTTTCCTGTATGATAAAATTTTTCGATGGCTTGTTATTTTCCTCAGAATACATGACAATGTCAAAGTTTTTGCTATTTTAAATATGCTGCAAGATGAATGAACAGCTAGGGGAAAACCAAAAAAATTAACTGCAATAGCTTTGATTCTTTATGGTTTCTTTTTATTTCTTTTTATAATATGTATCTTCCAAGGAGACATTATTAAACCAAAGAACATTGATTCGGTATAAACATGTAGTTATCCCTGAAGTAGTCAGAATTATGATGCTATGTAGAGAAAATGGGTTGTGGATCTATCTAACCTGGTTTCAGATGCAAGCTTGGTTACTATTATACTATATAATATAGTATAATAGTAATAATCTTATTATATTATAAAATAGTGCATGTCAATTGTTACTGTACATTAGCAATACAAAATGGAGACTGAGCAACAATTACAGATGAGATTTGAGGCAAATTTAATTAATGTAAATTTGTCCACAATTAAATTAATTTAGATTTTATAACTAAGCTGCATAAAGTGGTTGTTTTATTTAATTATTTTCTTTTTTAAATATTTTATTATACCACTGTGAGATATACAATTGAAAAGTTGTTCATGTTTGAGTTTCAGTCAGACAGTGTTCCGGCAACGATCCCTCCACCAGTGTCCATCTCCGACCATCAATGTCCGCAATTCCCTCTTTTTTCCCCAAGCCTGTCTCTATGGCAGGCACTTTGCCTCTTTTCTCTCTCTCTCTCTCTCTCTCTCTCTCCTCTCTCTCTTTCTCTTACAAATTGTGGATTGCAATACATACATTTAGAGATTATCATGTATATCGCTTTGCTCACATTCAATGCTCAGTTCTAAGTTGGTATTATCATTTCAAACAATTATTAATACACTGCTAATTTCTTTGTCTTACCGAACCTCTGACTCATACACACTTGTGGTAGATTACACCCAGTGATAAGATCTCCTGATACATGTTTGTCTGGCCTTGGATAGCCTATCACATCCCGGATCATCACAGCCAGAATATATATAATATATATATACACATATATATGTGTGTATATATATATATCCTGCCAATCAATGCAGTCATTCTATGTCTGTCCTTTTCCCTCTCGCTAATTTCACTCAGCATGATACTCTCCATATCCATCCATTTATAGGCAAATTTTGTAACCGTTTTCCTGACAGGTGCATAGTATTCCATTGTGTAGATGTACCACTGTTTCTTTATCCAGTAGTCTGTTTATGGGCACTCTGGTTGTTTCCAGATCCTGGCTATTGTGAATAGCGCTGCTATGAACATAAAAGTGGGGATGGTGTTTCTGCTTGTGTTTTTTGGATTCCCAGAGTATATTCCCAGGAGCAGAATTGTTGGGTCAAATGTAAGCTCAATTCCTAGTTTTGGAGGAATGTCTATGTTGTTTTCTAAAAACATGTGTACCAGTCGACATTCCCACTTGTTGCAGGACTCCTAAGGGCCGCTGCATCTGCTCTGGAGTGCCTCCCACAAATAACTCCGTAGATAAGGGGTAGTCTAAATGTGGCAGTTTATCCGACCATGTATGCTGTACTAGCTGGTATATTCTCCCCATGCTACCACAATCATCGTGGGACTAGCTAGATCTTACCAGCATATTAGCCTGGCCACGCTGGACCCCTAAGTAATTAGACCAGAGAGAAATGCTGTTTGCTTCCAAGCAAACAAGCATGGCTCCCTGATATACTCAAAGGCAACTAAAATATAAAACTACGATGAAGTAGAAGAGACTTGTGAAGGCTTGGAGAAATATTTAACTGGCATTAGTATTAGTCTTTGGTACAGAGACATGCCATCTCAGAAACCCCCTTCTCTACACTACAAAGGCATTCCCAGGCAGATTTCGGCTCAAAACATTAGCATAGTAAAGGCCCTAGGTGAGATGCAGGGAGGGATTACCTAAGGGCATTGGACCCTCCCTGCTTTCCATAATAGTGGGAGGAAGGTCTGAGTTACAGGGATATATACTAGCCGGTTCCCACTCTCCGGGTCTTCTTCTTTGTGGGATCTCTCCTTGTGGCGCTCATTCCCCTTGGAAGCTTTTTCTCCTTTACACGTGGTGGGTCGCCATCTTGGCCTACACGTGGCTGGGGTTCTAGCCTGGAATCCTAAGCACCGGGCTTTTCCTTTTGCTGATTTGTATGCCTGAACCTGTGATAAGTAAAGCCTTTTAAAACTGCATCGGATTCCTGAGTTTTCATCCGTTCTCGCCGGCTTTGGAGGTAGAAGGGAACTCACTTCCCGGCACTGTCGGGGGACCCCGGCGGAGTGCCCCGACACCCACTAACAGTGGATGGGAGTACCTTTATCCCCACATCCATGCCAGCACTCGTTGTTCTTGCTCATTTGGATGTGTGCCAGTCTCTGTGGTGTGAGATGATATCTCATTGTTTTTATTTGCATCTCCCTGATGATTAGTGATGATGAGCATTTTTTCATATGCCTTTTGGCCACTCAAAGTTGTTCCTTGTTGAAGTTTCTGTTCAATTCTTCTCCCCCATCTTTTGATGGGGTTGGCTGTTTTCTTCTTGTAAAGTTCTACCAGTGCCTGATATATCCTGGATATTAACCCCTTATCAGATGGGCATTGGGTATTTCCCATTCTGTGGATTGTCTTTGTATATTGGTCATTGTTTCTTTTCTGGTGAAGAAGCTTTTCGTTTTACGTAATCCCATATGTTTATCTTTGTTTCCAATTTTTTTTTGGTGGTGTTTCATCTTTGAAGTTAACTTTAGCTTCAATGATGTGGAGGATTTTTTCCTATATTTTATTAAGTGTACTTTATGGACTCAGGTCTGAAGTTGAGATCTTTAATCCACTTTGATTTGACTTTTGTGCATCGTATTAAATGAGGTCTAAGTTCTTTACTTACACATGCTGCTCAGTTTTCCTAGCACCATTTGTTGAAGAGTCTCTCCTTACTTACTTTTTCTTACTTTTTACTCCTTTGTCAAAGATTAAATTATCTTGTATTCGAGGATGTGTGTCAGGATAATCAATTCTATTCCATAGATCCACAGGTCTTTTTTCACTACAGTGCAATTTTTGTCTCAATACTCCGGCTTTATAGTACATTGGGATGTTGGGAAAGGTGATGTCTTCCATCTTCTTTATTACCAAGAATTGCGTTAGCTGTCTATGGGGGTTTATTATTATTCCACACAAATTTCAGGATCGTTTTGCCAATTTCTTTGAAGAATGTCATGAATATCCTTATGGGAATCACATTGAATCTGGACAAAACACTAGGGAATATTCACTATCACTATCTTCCCATTCATCATCGATTTGCTCGAGCAGGCACCAGTAACATCTCCATATGACCTGTCTCATGCAAATAGAGCCCAAGGACACCTGCTTGCTCCAGGAACATAAAGAGCCTCAAACCATTCCATCAGGTCATAGGAATGAGGTCTATAATTGTTACTGGTATCTGGCATATCAAATATAACACGGGTAGCTTGCCGAGGCTCTGCCATGCGGGTAGCATACTCTTGCAGTCATCTCAAAATCCAGCATTTATTGATGAACCGAGCAGCAGCTTGCAGTTGCGCGAGCCAGTCTGTGATAGGCTAGTCTGCTGGGTGGAGTTCTGACAAAGGGAAGTCCAGATGTGGAAATGGAGGTCCTCATGGAGTGGGGGGGGTCGTCTGGCTTGTTGTGAGGCTCTGCTGGGGTGGTGGTCAAAGTCAGTCAGCATTTGTGCCACTTGGCTAATGTTTGGTGTTATTAGAACGTTGTCATAGGTGAAGCAGAGGTGGTGTGGTTGCCCACCATCTATCTTCACTCTCACCCCTTCCATTCTAATTGTCGCATGACAATCTTACGGGGTGACGCTGTAGAGTTTCGGTGAAATGATATCACCCTGAGTGACCCCTCTTTTGACATCAATGATCACCTCCTTGTAGAATGGTGAGATCCTGGTGGTGAATCCATAACACGGCTCATGAAGGTTCTTGGTGTATTGGATTTGAAGGCCCCTATTTGGCTAGGGCTTCGATGACCACTTCAGTCTCCACAGAATCAAAGATTTTCTTTAAATCAATGCATGTGAGACACAGCGGCATCTTGAACCCCCTGTAAACCTCATTGAACTTGACTACCATGTGGATATGGTCGATTGTGCTGAATCCTTTTTAGAAGCCAGCTTGCTCGCATGGTTGCCCTTCATCTAATTTTCTGCCAATCATGTTCAGCATGACTTGAGTGAACAGCTTGTAGATGACGGACAACAGGTAGATGGGACGATAGTTGCCAATGTCATGGATGTCTCCCTTCTTGAACAGTAGTACTGTCCTGCTGGTTCTCCATTGGGAGGGCACCTTGCATTCAGACAGGTAGCGTGTGAAGAGCCGAGCCTGTGTATTAATGAGTACTGATGGCAGATTCTTCAGGTTTTGTGTCTGGCTTTGTCTGGGCCAGGTGTGTTTGCTTCTTATCAATGAAATGGTATATTTCATTGATAACTCATATTGGTTTATATAATCAGAAGGGAGATTGTTGGGAATGACATATCCATCCTTTGGAATTTTGTATGTGGGAAGGTTGACATGGCTATCAAAGAGATCTGAGTAGAAGTCATGGATAATCTTCTCCATTGTCTTTTTGAAGATGTGAGAGATCCATCAGGACATCAGATGGCAGTCATCTTGGTTGTATAGTTGGTGAATGACAGGTGGCATTGCGAATGCTTTTCCTGGTCTCTGCTGCAATGACCAGTATTTCTTCTCTTCTCTTTTTGAGGCCTTCCTTTATCACTTCTTAGCACTGATTTGTGAGCTTAACATTAGCACTTGGTTGCCTGAGGCTCACACCTTGCCACATTGGCAAATGAGCTCAATAGTGTTTGAAGACAAGTGTCCTTTGTGGCTTTCTCTCTCTTGGCATTCTTCACACAATCATAGAGGTGCTGAACCAGTTCATTGTATTCTTCATTGATGTCTTCATTGATGTCAGTCAATGGTGTTATCTTCCCATGTTGCCATAATGGTGCCAAAGAGTTCCCAGTTGGTGGTCATTCTGTGCGTTCTCTTAAACTTTGCAGCCTTTTCTCCCAGTCCCAGTTGCATGAAGTAGAATTTTTGCACGAAGGAGACATTTTCCGATCCTGTTTGGAATTTTGGGACGACAATGACATTGGTCAGGCAAAACAGTTGATTGAATATGATATGATCAATTTTATTGTGGAACTGTCCACCAGTAGATTCCCATGTCCAACATTTCGATTCAGCCTTCTGGAACTGTGAGTTCCCATGAATGGTCTTGGTGGACATGATGAACTCAGATAGTCTCTCACGCTGTTTGTTCCATTATAAGCCATGGGTCTCGATTTGGAGTTCTTCAGCTGATATTCCCCATCCTATCTTCAGAGACCCACCTTTCAGAGGAAAGTATTTCAAGCCCAGGAATGCTTGAACCACCAATAGATATACACCAGGCTGAGCAGCTACCAGCTCTTCCTGTTGCATTCCCTCCACTCCACTGACCACAAGGGGTCTGGGACAGAGAGCGACTTCTGGCTCAAGTCCACCATTCCAAAGAGTTTAAGAACCCAGAGGAATCCCTACACCATGCTGGCAGCAATTTTTATCATCCAGACCCCACAGCTTGTCAGAATTCCACCCAAGAGACTAAGCCACTAACCTGCCTGGCTCCTCAGAGACCCAGCCTACAGAGACCCACCCTTCAGAGACCGACCCTTCAGAGGAAAATATTTCAAGCCCAGGAGTACTTGAACCACAAACAAAGATACACCAGGCAGAACAGCTACCAGTTCTTCCCATTGCGTGTGGCCGCTTCATGACCGCACAATTTATCTCCAAATTACCAAATATCTTACCCACCCCTCTCAGAGAGCCTGGCAAGCTACTGAGAGTATACTGCCCACATGGCCGAGCTTGGCAAGTTGTCCATTGCATATTCGATATGCCAAAACAAGTAGTAACAGTCTTCATGCCTTGCATGCAGCCAACCCGGGTTCAATCACCAGCATCCCATATGGTCCCCCGAGCACCGCCAGAAGTAATTCCTGAGTGAAGAGCCAGGAGTAACCCCTAAGCATTGCCAGTAGTGACCCAAAAAAGCAAATATATATATATATATAAATTTATATTTGTATATATATATATATATATATATATATATATATATATATATATAAATTGTGTCAACTACTTTTTCAAATCAGTAGATGTTTTAAGTAGGCTACTGAGGTGTCTGTTATAAGACTGTCATGGGAATTATTGCATGGTGATAACTTACAAAGAAGGTAATCGAATGGCAAACTAGTGTGTTGTTATGGAAGCCAGAGGTGATGAGAGATGAACTGAAGTGAGACAGAGGATAAAAATGTGTGAATTCAATGGATACTTTTTGTGTTAAAATGGAGAGAAATGGAATTTGATTTATGTGAATTATCTTCCATTTTAATTTATATATAAGGAAAAATACATATTTAGGTTTTGGAGTCATATCTGGTGGTAATCAGAGCCTACTCCTGGCTCTGTACTGAGGGTTCACACCTGGTAGTACTCAAGGGACTGACCATACACAGTGTCAGGGTTAGAACCTTGGTGGGGTGCATGCAAAGAGAGTGTTCTTCCTGCTATATTCTCTCTTCAGCCCAAAGAAGAAACTGTAAAATGGAACCACCAGGTATTATCAAGATTTGTGGATGTAGGGTGGGATGGTGATGAGAGTTGTCCCATCACATGTGTAGGAAAGGCTCTAGGTGCATGGCAGGGCAGGGAACTGCAGGTGATCAGCATTATTGTAACATCACTTCAGGGTCTGAAGGTGATGCACCCAAAGAAGCAGACCATAGCCCAGGTGTGAAAGACCCTGTAAGCCTGTGGAGCATTTGAGTTTCTACCCCCTTGAAGCTCCTTCCAACACAGACGTGACTGCAAAAGGTTATCTATCTCTCAAAATGCAATGTTGTGAGGTGTCGGGTTTGGTTTCAAAAAGGCCAATGTAGAAGTTGCTTTTCATTGCATTTGAAAAGAATAAGAACTGTTAATCTGAATCACAAGTTTATTCAGCTCTGATTAACATTTTTTTAATTTATGTACTTATTTATTTTGTTTGGTCATGGCAAAGCCTGGCAAGCTACCCGTGTTTTATTTGTTATGCCAAAAACTAGTAACAATTATGGACCTGAAATATGACCTGTGAAAAATTCCATGACCTGAAATATGGTTTAATGCTCTTCCTGTCCCTGGAGCAAGCAGATGCCCTTGAGCTACACTTGCTTGTGACAGGATGTATGGAGATGTTACTGGTGCCCACTCGAGCAAATCGATGAACAACGGGAAGTGATACAGTTATACAGTGATACATATGTGCACATAATGAATGCAGCTTAATGAATTTTCACAAAGTGAGTAGTCTCATGTAACTTGTACTGACACCAGAATTGTTTTTCAGTTTTTAACTTTTTTATGTCTGTTTTAGATTTCCAAACTAGTGCTTAGGAACCTAGAGATCACATGCATTCTTGCTTGTTCCAGTTTCTAGGGCTAATTTTCAGTGCTTGTCTGGTGTTTCTGAGTCCTCATGATTCTACGGGCTACCTGGACCACTGAAATACTGTTTGTGGCCATACCAGGATCTGCTCCAGGTGACTATGTGATGACACCAGAAATTGCAGGGAATTTCATGACCTGTTTTGTCAAGCATCCATCAACCCTACTTCTGATATCATAGACTAAACTTGTCTGACTTTTTTTTCAAGAATATAATCATACAAACATCATTCTTTTGGATATGATTACTTTGATTTAAAAGTTTTGTTCCCCAAATTCCAGGGATTTTTTGCATTATTAGAAATTTATTTCCATGTTTCTCATCATTCATAAATACCCTACAACATATTTACAACTTGCAAATATACTACAATAATAATTCTACTAATAGATATTTATGTAGTTTTTATTTCAACCTCTTGAAATCTTTTTTCATTTTAACTATTCCGGTGGGATGCAATATTATCTTATTTCCATTCAGTTTGCATTTTATTTTTATTTTTTACCACACCTGGCAGTGCTCAAGGCATGACAAGGGGTGCCAGGGATTGAACATATATCAGTTGCATGCACTGAAAGTACCCTATTCTCTGTACTGTCTCTCCAGTACTCATGAAAACAATTTCAAAAAGATTTGTGCATACCTGTGTCCATTGCTATACTATTTATTATAGTGATATCTAGAGACAACTGAAGTGTTCAATAACAGAAAAAGAAAATGTACTATATATACATACATGTTATAGATGCATATAATGGAATACTACTCATCTGTACAAAAAGTGAAATCTTATACAGTACAACAGAAATGAAACTAGAAATTGTCATGCTAAAAATGTATAAAGGTAGGTAAGTATAAGGTAAAATTAGAAGTATAAAGGCAGGTATAAATACTAGGTAAGTTTACGCATATATCATATACAAAGAAACAAAACAAGTATCAGACAATGTTCAATGAAAACAAAGTCTTATACTAACCACTGATTTGAGAGTACAATTAGGGGTGGTTGGGTGGGTGGGTTGAAAGGATAAAATGAACTAATTTTAATGAAGGGATATTTACATTTTAGTGATGAGCATGGTATGGGAGCTCTTAGTGCCTAAAATTTCAGTCTTATAAACCAATGTAGCCACATAAAAATAAAGTTTGAAAAATGGAAAGAAAAATTTTGCTATCTTTAATCATTTGTTAAGAAATGTCTACTTGATAATGAGACTCGATCGAGTTAGACAACAAAGGAGATCCTGAGGGTAACATCTGGCTGTAGCTGATGGAAGAAACTTGTCATGATCATGAATGACTTTGTGACAATCAGAGTCCCAGTATGGGCCTCAGTCTGTTCTCTCTGGCCTCATAGAAAAAAAGTCATCAATGGTGAGTGGCCACAACGCATATCAATAGGTCAAAGGACATTCCCTCTATTTGCACTGGTAGGCAAATGTTTGAACATTTGACACTGCCATGATTTTCAGAAAATTTGTGATATATTATCCCAGAAACTTTGATTGCTAGTCTGGGTCTCCAAAGTTTATGCCAACAGGGATCCAAAAAGAAAACCTTGTACCTCAGCATTTGGGAAGATACATTTATATTGTGAATTCATGTCTCAAGGAAAGAGAACATCAAATCTGTGTGGCCCACAGTTTATAATGCCAGCTGAATCAGAAAATAAAGACGAATCAGCAGGGAGACAGCCTTGGAAAAGTTGTGCTTGGCATAGAATTTTTCTCTGTAGTGGAAGGTCTGCTAATATAAAGAATAGAAGATGGTTTGCATAGGAAGACAGGAAATTTGAGAATTGGAGATTTAACTGCAAGTCAGAAATATGGCTTCACGGATTTTATTGGGTCATAAGCAAGATTTGTTTGCATTTTTCCAGTATAGTAGGCAGTCTCATAAAAAAATCCCTCTGGATTCATAGCCCTTCTATCTCTGTAAGTTATCCCTGCTGCATAAACTTGACATGCTTAATTGTTCACACAACACATTTATGACAAGTTGGCTAATTAGGTATTTCTTGGCTCTTACTAGAAAGTTATTACTCTAAATCCTGAGATTGGGAACGATTCTACTTTCCCAAATCAGAAAGATTGACTGGACATAGAGAGCCTACAGAAGCACTTATCCCCAAGTTTATATCTTATAAAACTAATTCTGGAAATGCATTCAAAGTTTTGATAATTGAAACATTAGTATCTTTTGTATAAGAGCTATTTAGCTTAATAGATTCAGGGAAACAGAATAGGGAAAAGTACAAAAAATGAAACTTTCTATTCTTACATCATTTTTCATTTCTTGTAGGAATACTTTGGATACTTTTCAGGGTGGAGACAGAAATCTCTTAAACTAGGACCTGGAGAGATACTAAAGGGCTAATGTGCTTGCAATGCTTCCCATTGACTGTGGTTCAAATTTCATGCACTGCCAAGGCTCACCCCTGTGTACAGAGTCAGTAATGGCCTATGAACATGATTGAGTGAGGCTTATCCTTCTCCCTGCTATCAAAAAGAAAACAAAAATAAAAACAACTTTATGCTATATATTCTAGAGAAATCTAGTAAATTGGCTATTTTTATACAGATTTCAGAAAAATACTAGTTGATATGCACTATATTTATATAAGTAAAACACTCAAGTCTAGCAATGAAAAGTTTACATTCAGAAGACTCTTGGGAGGTACAAAATAGAAGGAAAGAATTAATGATGTAAAGGCTGGAGAAATAGAACATGGGTTAAGGCATTTGCCTTGCATGTAACCAATCGTGATTTAATCCCAGCACTATGTAGGTTCATTATATTTAGGTAATTAGGTATTTCAGAAGTGATCCCTGAGCACAGATTCAGAATCAAGTTCTGAGAAGCAGCAAAACAAAACTAAAGAGAAAGTATCACTTGTATCACTTGTCTTCCTATTGTTCATTGATTTGCTCGAGCAGGCACCAGTAATATTTCCATTCGTTGGAAATGAGGTCCATTATTGTTATTATTTTTGGCATATCGAATATGCCACAGGTAGCTTGCCAGGCTTTTCTGTGGCTCTGGGTTCATCCCAGGGAACCCAGTCTTTTTCAATGTCAGACCATCAAACATTCAGGGCCCACGAGACAGAGCCCTGCGTGTAGACAAGACTGTCTCCCTGTTTGACACCTGCTGACACAGCCGGGCACCACAGTCACACCTGCAACACCTCAAGGGATAGGTGGCAGGGAAAGAGAAAGAGTATATACAGATAACAATATTTTTTGGGGAATACTCTGTCTGGGACGCCACCGGGGTCCCCAACAGTGCCAGGAAGCAAGTTCCCTTCTACCTCCAAAGCTGGCGGGGAATGGATGAAGACTCAGGAATCCGATGCAGTTTTAAAATGCTTTTACTTATCACAGGTTCAGGCATACAAATCAGCAATAGGAAAAACCCTTGTGCTTAGGATTCCCGGTTAGAACCCCAGCCACGTGTAGGCCAAGATGGCGGTCACCACGTGTTAAGGCCCTGTAAAGAGGAGACAAAGACAAGACTCCCTCCCAAGAAGAGTGAAAGTCCCAAATGAGAGCCCAAAAAGAGAGAGAGCCAGAGAGGAAACAGCCTAGTTTTTATACCCCTGCAACTCAGACCTCCCACTATTATGAGAAGCAGGAGGGGTCAAATGCCCTTAGAATTTCTCCCAGCACCTCACCTAGGCCCTATTATATGCTAATGTTTTGAACAAAGATCTGCCTGGAAATGCCTTTATAGGGTAGAGATAGGGTGTTTCTGATGGCATGTCTCTGTTCCAAAGACTAATACTAATGCCAGTTAAATATTTCTCCAAGCCTTCACAAGAGTCTCGTCTACTTCATGGTAGTTTTATATTTTATTTGTCTTTTGAGTTATCAGGGAGCTATGCTTGCTTGCTTGGAGGCAAACAGCATTTCTCTCTGGTCTAATTACTTGGAGATTCAATGTGGCCAGGCAAATATGCTGGTAAGATCTAGCCAGTCCCACAATAATTGTAGCATGAGAGAATATTTATACGAGCCAGTACAGAATACATGGTCAGATAAACTGCCACATTTAGACTACCCCCTTATCTACAAAGGTGCAGGGAGGCAATCCAGGGCAGATGCAGAGCCTCTTAGAGGAGTCCTGCAACACAGGGTTTAAAGATCACACCCAGTGGTACTTGGGCATCTACATGGTGTTAGAGATAGAACATAGACCTTTTTTCACACAAAATATGGATTCAGCTAATTGAATCATCTCTCTGACTCTAATAAATTTGGAAGAAGCATAAATTGAAAATTATGTTAACCCCAATGGAAAAGTAATAACATCAGAGAGAAAAGAAACCCTTGGTTAGGACATTCTTATTTATTATTGTGGTATCATAGTTTACATTAGTAGTAATTTATAGTTGCAGGAGTACTATATTAATTACTCCACCAGTGATTCACAATCCCTCCACCATAATACCACAGCCCCATCTCTTGTCTACTCCCTACTTCAGTCCCCATTTCTACTGATATCTTGGGATTTTTTTGAGGGGGATTGGTGGTTGACCATTTCCAATTGTGATCAGAAACTACCCTGACCCTGTGCTCAGGGATCACTCCTGGCAGTGCTTGGTTGTTCATATACAGTGCCATATGCTGATAACCAAATCAGCTCTGTCTGAGAGCAAGGCCCATACTATCTTTCTGATTCATGTCTCCAGATCTGCTTTGTTTGGGGATTGTCTAATCCCTTTATTATTTTTTCCTTTGTACTCTGTATATACTTGAGATAATCTTATATTTATTTTTTCATTAATGCATTAAAATTAGTTTTATTAATTGTCACTTGTCTTCCCGTTGATCATCGATTTTCTCGAGCGGGTACCAGTAACATCTCCATATGTCCTGTCACATGCTAGTGTAGCCCAAAGGCATCTGCTCACTCCAGGAACATAAAGAGCCTCAAACCATTCCATCAGGTCATGGGAATGAGATTTATAATTGTTACTGGTATTGGGCATATCAAATACAACATGGATAGTTTGCCAGGCTCTGCTGTGCAGGTAGGATAATAATCTTCAGTATTGATATCACATTTATTATTAATAAAATTCTTATTTTATTAAGGCACCATAATATAAAAATTACTCATATTGAAGCATTAGAAATAAAATGGTCCAGTTGCAATCCCACCACTAGTGTCAACTTCCCTTCATCATTGTCCCCATGTTCTTTCCAACCTCCCTCTACCCCATCCTGCCACCTTGAAAGGCACAATCTTAAGATTGATTGTTGAAGTTTTTATCTCCTCCTTTCAGATTTGTTGACTCTGTTGTTTGGGTGTGTAGTTATATCACTTCTCTATATCTCTCATATACTTGAGTCTACTTGGTCTTTGCCCCCCATTGTTTCGCATTGATTGCTTCTTACTTACGCCATCAATGTTTTTCATGATTGTCCTTTTATTCTCCTATATTCTGGGACAATGAAAAGCATAGCACTTTATATTATAGCACATAAATTTCATTTAGTAGAAATGAACTTCAAATTTTGGTATGTTGTCTTGGTTTATTTTTGATTAACAGTATGGCTGTTGTATTTCCATATATAAATATTTCAATGAGGAATATAGAAGTTTCATACTGCCATGGATAATCTATTACTATCTTTATCTAGAACTATTTTATCAAAATAAATTATAACATTTTCCCTAAAGTTTTTCTTTATATTATGAATGATAGAGAGAGAAAGAGAGAGAGAGAGAAAGAGAGAAAGAGAGTTGGGAGTGGGGAGAGATTTGATTCCCTTTTTCCTATTATTTTTAAAAACAATGTGTTAAAGCACTGTGATTTACAAAGTTATTACTAGTTAAGTTTTAGACTAAATAAAATTGAAATAACAATAATAGAGTTGAGTTTTAGAATATCTAAATTAGAATAGCAATATTGTAGTATTAATCCTACTACCAGCTTCAACCTCCCTCCACCAATGTTCCCATGTTCCCCCACATAACCACCACCTCCAACCTGGCCCATTATTCTATTCTTAATATTTGTTGACAATACCTTAATATTGAGAGTTTATTTACTGCCACATGCAATAAGAAAGTAACAGTAATATGAACATAAAGATGATGAAATTTTATTTATATATTTTTTTCCTTTTGGGGTCATGCCCAGAAGTACTCGAGGGTTACTCCTAGTTCTGCACACAGGAATTATTCCTGGTGGTGCTCAGGGGACCATATGGGATACCAGGGAATCGAACCTGGGTCAGCCTCATGCAAGGAAAATGTCCTCCCCACCATACTATCGCTCTGGCCTCAAAGTGATGAAAATTTATATTAAAATTTTTAAAAACTTTATTTTTAAAACCCTACAAAAGACTTTTTCAAGTCCAGCCCAGAGACTCACATACACGGGGCAGAGCTGCTACCAGCTCTCCTTGTGCCCAATGATAACAGACACCCAGGAGAGAAGGTTGTTCTAACCCTGGCCCACCACCCCAGCAGAGCCTTGACGAAGCCAGAGGAACCCCCACAACATGAGGGCTGCCATTTTACACATCTGGAATTCCCACTTGTCAGAGCTCCACCCAGCAGAAGAGCTGATCACAAGCCAGACTCGTTAAAGACCCATCCTACAGCAGTCATTTTTTCAAGCCCAGCCCAGGTATGCCTGATTCAGAGACTCACAGACACGGGGCAGAGCTGCTGCCAACTCTCCCTGTGCCCGGCTGATCGTTAGGCACCTGGAAGGGAAGGAAGGCTGGTTCTAGGCCTGGTCCACTATCACAACAGAGTCTTACAAGAAGCCAGAGGAACCCCACATACCATGAGGGCTGCCATTTTCCACATCCAGATTCCCCAGCTCATTTGAGTTTCACCCAGCAGAAGAGCTAATCACAAACCAGGCTAGTCAGAGACCTACCCTACAGCAGTCTTTTTCAAGCCCAGCCAGGTACGTCTGATTCAGAGACTCATCTACATAGGGCAGAGCTGCTACCAGCTCTCCCTGTTACCAGCTGATCACGAAGTACCCAAGAAGGAAGGCGGATTATAGCCCTGCCAGCCCTATAAGCAGAGACTTACAAAAGCCAGAGGAACCCTCACACCATGAGGACCGCCATTTTCAACATCCGGTCTCCACAGCTCATCAGAACTCCACCCAGCAGAAAAGCTGATCTTTCCCTGTGTCATCAATAAATGCACGAGATGAGAGGTGACTACAAGAGTATCTCACCCGCATGGTAGAGCCTGGCAAGCTACCCGTGTCATATTTTATATGCCAAATACCAGTAACAATTATAGACCTCACTCCCATGACATAATGGAATGGTTTGAGGCTCTTATGTTCCTGGAGTGAGCAAATGCCCTTGGGCTACACTAGCATGTGTCAGGACATATGGAAGATGTTACTGGTGCCCGCTCGAGCAAATAAATGAACAACAGGAAGACAAGTTATACAAGTGATTAAATGAAAACATTTTTATAAATATTTAAATTTATAAATTTAAAATTTAAATTTAAACTTAAATTTAAATTTAAAATTATAAGTTTAAAATTTAAGCCCAGGAATGCTCTAGCCACAGACACAGATACACCTGGCAGAGCAGATACCAACTTTCCCCATTGCGCGGGCGCCACGATTTACCTCCAAATTACCATGAATATTCTACCCACTCCTCTGAGAGGGCCCCACAAGGTAATGAGAATATAATGCCCGCACAGCAGCGCCTGGCAAGCTGTTTGACACATGTTCGATATGCCAAAACCAGTAACAAATATGTTTATTTTCCTGACCCTGAAAGAGCCCTTAATACAGCAGCAGTAAGAAAGGCAAACAATCAGTGCCTGATAAAATTTCTCGGCCAACCTAGGCTACCAAAACAAAGGACTAAAATGACTGTCTGCACTTTTAATGCATGCACGCTGGCATCGGAAGCATATATCAAGGATCTGATGTAGCAAGCGCAAAAAGATCAAGTAAGAAATCATTCGTCTGACTGAGATGAGGAGGCATCAGTCACATCACCCTGTATTTGACACTGGAGAAGAATTGTTCCTTGGAACATGTGACAAAAGAGGCATCGGTGGAGTTGGTGTCCTTGTCAACACGAACATGGCTGTCAACATTGATTCATTTGAATGCCTAACAAACCAGATAGGAACAATTACACTTGAAGAGATGTGGCCCACTGCCAGAAATTTCTATCCTCATTGTCTATTCACCAACATCCACATACAAGGAAGATGAAATTGAGAAATTCTAAATGGAACTGGAGGAGTTCTATAAAAAAGATCACACCTTCTACAAGATCATAGTTGGTGATTTTAATGCCAAGATAGGACCGAGAATATTGGCCTAGGAACTCCAAATCAGGACCCATGGCCTAGAATGGAACGTATAGGGTGAGAGACTATCTGAGTTCATCATATCCACCAAGACCATTCATGGCAACTCACAGTTCCAGAAGGCTGAAGCGAAACGTTGGATCATGGGAATATTCTGGTGGACAGTTTCACAATGAAATTGACCACATGATCTTCAATCTACGGTTTTGTCTGACGGATGTTGCTGTTGTCCCAAAATTCCAAACAGGATCAGACCACTGTCTCCTTCGGTGCAAAATTCTACTTCACGCAATGGGGAGAAAAGGCTGCAAAGTTTAAGAAGAGAACTCCAAGGACGACCCCAACTGGGAACTCTTTGGCACCATTGCAGCAACATGGGAAGATACCATCATTGGCGACATCGATGAAGATTACAACCGACTGGTTCAACATCTCTATGATTGTGCGAAGAATGCCGAGAGAGAAAAAAGACACAAAAGGACACCTGTCTTCAGAAACTCTCGAGCTCATTTGCCAACGTGGCAAGGTGAGAGCCTCGGGTGACCAAATGCTAATGTCGAAGCTTGCAAAGTGGTGCAGAGAAGCGATAAAAGAAGACCTCAAAGACAGAAAATCAGAAATACTAAAAGATGCAGCAGAAGTCCGGAAAAGTATTCGCGCCGACTACCTGTACTTCGCCAACTATAAGACCAAGATGACTGTCCTCCGACGCCCTGATGGATCTATCACATCTTCCAGAAAGGCAAAGGGAAGATTATCCATGACTTTTACTCAGATCTCTTTGATAGCCACATTCACCTGCCCACATACCAAATTCCATAGGATGGATATGTCATTCCCAACGTTCTCCCTTCTGAAATCCAACACTCAATTTTGTCGGTACAGAAGGGAACAGCACCACGCCCAGAGAAGGTTAGACCCGAACACCTGAAGTATCTGCAGTCGGTAGTCATCAATAGACTAGCTCGGCTCTTCACACACTACCTGTCCGAATGCAAGGTGCCCTCCCAATGGAAAACCAGCAGGACAGTTCTCCTGTTCAAGAAGGGAGACATTCATGACATCGGTAATTATAGCCCCACATGCCTATTGTCCGTCATCTACAAGCTGTTTACACGAGTCATCCTGAACAGGATTGGCAGAACATTAGATGAAGGACAACCATGCGAGCAAGCTGGCTTCCAGAAAGGGTTTAGCACAATCAAACATATCCACAAGTAACCAGCTCATTGACGTTTGTAGGGAGTACAAGATGCCACTCTGTCTCACGTTCATTGATTTACAGAAAGCCTTTGATTCTGTGGAGACTGAAACAAACTCGAGGTGAGCTATATTACGGATTAACCCCCCAGGATCTCACCATTCTACAAGGAAGTGATCATTGATTTCAAAAAGAGGGGTTCGGCAGGGTAATACCATTTCACCAAACTCTTCATGTGCCACCCTCAAGAACATCATGGGACAATTAGAATGGGGAAGGAATGGGAATGAAGATAGATGGTTGGCAACTACACCACATCCGCTTTTCCGATGATACTGTTCTAATAACACCAAGCATTAGCCAAATGACACATGCTGGCTGACTTCGAAGCTGCAGCTTCGTCTACAGCTGAGTCTAAAAAGAATACGTTATGATGAAAATGAACTAGTTGAAAAATGAACTAGTTTTATAGGCCCCATTCACTCTCAATAGAACAGACATCTCTGAGAAGCAGCTACCGTGTACCTAGGTCGAGAAGTCAACATGATGGACGACCTAAAACCTGAGCTGCGCAGGAGGAGAGAGAGCGGCATGGAATGCCTTTAAAGGCATCGAAGAAATAGCTAAAAGGACAATGAACCTCTGGGCACATCTCTTTGACTCCACCGTTCTCCCTGCATTAACATGCGCCTCAGAGACATAGGCCCTATGAAAGCAAGATGAGAATGCTATTTGGGTCTCCCAGAGAGGAATCGAAGGAGCTATGCTTGGAATATCATGCCTCTCTCAACTGAGAGAAGGAATCTGGAGCTCTGACCTCTATGGGTGTTCCAGAATCAGGGACGCTGTCTCTTTTGCCAAGGCATCTAAAATCAGATGGGCTGGACATGTAATGCAATTTGGAGATGACTGTTTGACTAGAGGCGTTACAGACTGGATCCCACAGGATGTCAAAAGATCACGTGGCCACCCACCTACAAGATGGTCAGACTTCCTTGTCAAGACCTTCCTTGTCAAAAAATAAAGGATTTTCCAGGTATAATATCATGTCATCTGCAAATAGTGACAACTTGGCTTCTTCCCTTCCTATCGGGATGCCCTTAATGTCTTTTTTCTTCCCCTAATTCCTATGGCAAGTACTTCCAGTACTATATTGAATAGAAGTGGTGAGAGTGGGCAGCCTTGTCTTGTACCTGATCTTAAGGGGAAGGCTTTCAGTTTTTCCACATTTAGAATGATGCTCGCTGTGGGATTGTAGTAGATGGCCTGGATTATATTGAGGGAGGTTCCTTCAATCCCCATTTTAGGGAGAGCTTTTATCATGAACGGTGTTGAATCTTGTCCAATGCCTTCTCTGCATCTATTGATCTGATCATATGGTTTTTATTTTTCTTTTGTTTATATGATGTATTATGTTGATTGACTTGCGGATGTTAAACCATCCTTGCATTCCTGGGATGAATCCCACTTGGTCATGGTGTATAATTTTTTTGATGACTCTTTGGATTCTATTTACTAGTATTTTGTTGAAGATCTTAGCATCTGTATTCATCAGGGAGATTGGTCTGTAGTTTTGTGACATCTCTGTCTGCTTTGGGTATCGGGGTGATATGTGCCTCGTAAAAGCTATTTGGGAGTGTTTCTGTTTCTTTAATTTTCCGGAAGAGCTTGAAAAGAATTGGGAGTAGGTCCTCTTTAATGGTTTTGTAGAATTCACTGGTGAATCCATCTGGACCTGGGCTTTTGTGTTTTGGGGAGACTTTCGATTACTGATTCCATTTTATCGATGGAGATAGGTTTGTTGAGGTACTCCAAATCTTCTTGTTGAAGACTTGGGAGGATATAGGAATTCAGGAATTTGTCCATTCTTCTAGGTTCTCTTGTTTTATGGCATACAGGCTCTCATAGTAATCTCTGATGATGTTTTGAACTTCTGTGGTTTCTGTTGTAATGTCCCCATTTTCATTTCTGATTCTATTTATTTGGGTTCTAGCTTTTCCTTTTTTTACATGTCTTGCAAATGGTTTGTAAATCTTGCTTATTTTTTCAAAGAACCAAGAGGCTCCTAGAAATAATACATTCCTATAGTAGAGTGGCAGGGTACAAAATCAATACCCAAAAAGTCAATGCCCTTCTTATACACAAACCGTGAAAGAGAAGAAAGGGACATTAAAGAAACTATCCCATTCACAATTGCGCTGCAGAAAATCAAATACCTAGGAATCAGTTTGACAAAGAATGTAAAGGATCTCTACAAAGAAAACTACAAAACGTTACTTCAGGAAATAAAAGAGGACCTGAGGAAATGGAGACACATTCCCTACTCATGGATTGGAAGGATTAACATTATTAAAATAGTAATACTCCCTAGAGCTTTATACAGATTGAATGCGGTCCCTATACAGATACCCATGATGTTCTTCAAAGAAATTGAACAAACACTCCTGAAATTCGTATGGAATAATAAAGCCCCAAAAAATAGCTAAAGCAATCCTTGGGAAAAAGAAGATGGGAGGTATCACTTTCCCCAACCTCAAGCTCTACTACAGAGCAGTTGTAATTAAGACAGTGTGGTACTGGTATAGAAACAGACCCGTAGACCTATGCAATAGAACTGAATATCCTGGAAAACACTCTCAAATATACAACCACTTAATCTTTGATAAAGGAGTAAAAAATATTAAGTGGAGCAAAGAAAGCCTCTTCAAGAAATGGTGCTGGGAAAACTGGGCAGCTACATGTAAAAAAATGGACTTAGACCTCCTTCTAACGCCATGCACAAAAGTCAGATCAAAATGGATTATAGATCTCAACATTAGACATTAATCTATAAGGTACATTGAAGATAACATAGAAGAAATGATCTACGATATCAAAACTAAAAGTATATTTAAAGACGACACAAAACTGACCAAGCAAATGGAAGCAAAGATAAACAAATGGGATTATATAAAATTGAAAAGCTTCTGCACCTCAAAAGAAACGGTGACCAAGATACAAGGACAATCCACAGAGTGGGAAAGTATTTTCACCCAATACCCATCTGACAAAGGGTTAATATCCAGGATATATCAAGCACTGGCAGTACTTCACAAGGAAAAAAAAGCCAACCCCATCAACAAATCAGGAGAAGAGATGAACAGAAGGTTCCAAAAAAGAAGAAGAAATTCAAATGGTCAAAAGGCATATGAAAAAGTGCTCTTCATCTTTAATCATCAGGGAGATGCAAATCAGAACAACAATGGGGTACCATCTCACACCAGAGAGAGTGGCACACATCAGAACAGCAAGAACAACCGGTGCTGGCATGGATGTGGGGAAAAAGGGACTCTCATCCACTGTTGGTCGGAGTGCTGACTGGTCCAGCCCTTTTGGAAAACAATATGGGCATTCTTCCAAAAAATAGATGTTGTGCTACCATTTGATCCAGCAATAGCACTCCTGGGAATATACCCGAGAGACAGAAAAACACATAGCAGAAACACTATCTGTACTTCTTTATTCATCTCAGCACTATTACAATAGCTAGAATCTGGAAACAACCTAAATGCCCGAGACCCGAGGACTGGCTAAAGAAACTGTGGTACATCTACACTATGAAATACTATGCAGCAGTCAGAAAAGACGAAATTATGAAATTTCCTGCAAATGGATGGACATGGAGTCTATCATGCTGAGTGAAATTAGTCAGTAGGAAAAGGACAGATATAGAATGACTGCATTCATTATTAGGATATAAAAAGATACCAGTGTTTTATGAAGTGTTGGAAATGTTAATGGCAGACTAAAATTCATCATTGAGTATACACAAAGAGACTTAAGTGGTAAACTCTAAATATTTGCAGGGCTATTCACAATGTGGAAAAGAAGAGGAGAGAAATGCAGAGACAGAGAGAAAGAGACAAAGAGAGAAAGAGAGGAAACGGGACTACATGCTATTGAGGCAGCTTGGGGGTGGGCGCAAAGGGGGGGGGGGTACATTGGTGGTGGAAATGGGGCACTGGTCGAGGGATGGGTGCTGGAATACTGTATTACCAAGAACCAATTATGAACACCTTTGTAATTGTATGTCTCACGGTGGTATAAAATTGAAGGAACGGTTTGAGCCTCTTCGTATTCCTGAATCAACTAGATGCCATTGGGCTACATTGGCACGTGATAGGGTCCAATGGAAATTTTACTGGCACCTGCTCGAGCAAATCAATGAATAATGGGATTCAAGTGATCAAGTGATCAAGTGAAATATTTAAATTTACAAACTTTAAAATTTATTTTATAATTCTTATTTCCAATTTTGAAATCTAATTTAAACAAACTACTTTGAACCTTATTTAAAATTTAAATAAGTTCATTTAAATTTTATTTTATAATTCTATATTTCCTATTTTTATATCTAATTAAAGCTACTTGGAACTTTTATTCTTTTTTTTTTTTTTTTTTTGCTTTTTTGGTCACACCTGGCAACACTCAGGGGTTACTCCTGGCTCTGCACTCAGGAATTACTCCTGGCGGTGCTCAGGGGACCATATGGGATGCCGGGATCGAACCCAGGCCGGCATAGGCAGGCTGCGTGCAAGGCAAATGCCCTACCCGCTGGGCTATCGCTCCGGCCCCGGAACTTTTATTCTTATATGTTTTTTTATATATTTTTAAAACTTTTGGTGAAACTGCCTGTGATATTGAGAACTACTAGAACCGTTTCTGTGATACTTGGTATAACAAATTGATCCTTGTGGCTAAGAGCTGGTTTCAGCCATGTGTGCTATCTGGTACCAGTGGCAGTGAGGTCATCCTCGATGTTTGGAGTGTACCAATAAGCAGTAGTGCTCTGGTGATATGCAGGAATTGGAATCTTGAATTCAAGAGACTATCAACCAACCCCTTTGTGCTATTTCCTTAGGCCAGAATTTACTTTTTGAGATTAAAATATATTTGAGTTCCAGAACTCTCATTAAAAGAAATATGTTGTTCAGCCTGACTACTATAACAGATGCAATGTATAATTGGTAATATATACAATATGAGTATATTTCCCACAATTTTGGGAAACTTAGGCCGACTAGATGCCAGTTGCTTTAGTTCTTCAGTGAAACTATTCCTGGTTTAGAGGTAGCTGACTTTCCTCGTGTCCTCAAATAATATTCTCCCCTCCTTATGAGCACTAATTCCATCAAGGGTGACCCATCCTCATGTCTGCGTCTAACTATATCTCAGATGTCTCATCTATGAAACTATTTTGGGTCTTAGGATGTCAATATATAAACATGGTGGGAAAACAATGTCACAGCAGATAATAATTATATTTGAGGACAACTATATAGACCACAATGCATTTCATTGTTTATATTTTGATTTTTTAAATTTCATAAAATTAATTTTTATTAAGACACTGTGATTTACAAAGTTGTTCTTAATAGAATAGTTTTAGGCCTACATTGTTGCAGTACCAATCCCACCACCAGTGTTCCAGGGGTCTGCCATCCCAGAGTTTGTCCTCTTTGTAGGAAATAACAAATTTATTTTATGTTTCATTGTTCCAGCAAAGCTTAGAGATATTACAAATGGAATTCTTGAAGTAAATCAACAAAAGTCAATTTGTAGTAATTAAATGTACATGACTTTAACCTATGTAAATTATAAAATTCAAAGCATTTGATACAATACGGTACTGATGATCCTGCATTCATCACCAGAATGTCACCATTATACAAGGAATTGATCACCGATGTCAAAAGAGGGGTTCGGAAGGGTGATACCATTTCATGAAAGCTCTTCAGCGCCAACCTTGAGAATGTCACGCAACAATTAGGATGGGAAGCAATGAAAGTGAAGATAGACAGTTGGCAACTACACCACCTCTGCTTTGCTTATGACATCATTATAATAACACCAAATATTAACCAAGCAGCACTAATGTGGGCTGACTTCGACCACGAATGTAGAAAGATAGGTCTACAGCTGAATCTCAACAAAACAATGTTAATCAAAAATGAACTAGTTCTAGAGACCCCATTCACTCTCAATGGAACAAATATCTCTGAATGCAGCAGTTATGTATACCTAGGTTGAGAAGTCAACGTGATGAACAAACTAAAACCTAAGCTGTGCAGGAAGAAGAGAGCTGTGTGAACTGCCTTCAAGAACATTGAAGAAATAGCTAAAAGAACAAAGAACCTCCAGTTCCAGGTACATCTCTTCGACTCCACCATTCTCCCTGCATTAACATACACCTTAGAGACCTGGCCCCTACGAAAGCTGGATAAGAATGCTATTTGGGTCTCCCAAAGAGGAATAGAAAGAGCTATGCTTGGAATATCATTCCTCACTCAAGTGAGACAAGGAATCCAAAGTTACGATCTCCAATGATCGAGAGTCAGGAATGCTGTCTCATTTGCCAAGGCTTCAAAAAATCAAATGGGCTGGATAGCATGAAGAGGTTCACAAGTGGCTGGGGAGGCTGGAACTCGGCTGGCCCTGGGCCCAGCTGACTATGGGAACCTCAGGAGGGCAGACGGGTTTTGGGAGTGGGCCCTTCACCTCTGTGGGGGTCCCGGAAGCAGCCGGATGAGACTCGCCCATCACACTCACCACCATTTTCGCTGTCCAGATGCTTGGAAACTGCCTCACGACCAGATTAACAGAGCAAAACCAGTTTGAGCCCAGGTAGGCGGCTTCCAGAAACGGGAATCACTGGGAATTCGTCAGATGGAGTCAAGGTTCGGCCATTCCCCTCTCCATTTTGTCGGGCCTGGTGGCACCGCCTGGAGCTGCCCTGAGCCGCCAGCCATAGCATGAAGAGGCTCTCAAGCGGCTGGGGAGGTTGGAACTCGGCTCGCCCCGGGCCCAGCTGACTATGGGGCCCCAGGAGGGCAGACAGGTTTTGGGAGTGGGCCCGTCACCTCTGGGGGTCCCGGAAGCAGCCGGATGAGACTCGCCCATCACACTCGCCACCATTTTCGCTCTCCGACGCTGGGAAATTGCCTCACGATCAGATTAACAGAGCAAAACCAGTTCGAGCCCAAGCGACTGCGCAGTCCATTAAAATAGTGGAAACAGTAATGTCTTTTAATGCACTTCATTCCACGAAGAGCAGGAAAGTTTGGCGGGAGGGAGAGATAAAGAGGAGAGAAATGCATACAGAACCCGCCAAGTAGTTGAGGGTGTGGGATGGGGAGGGAGGTGGGGACATTGGTGATGGGAGATGGGTTTGGGTGGAGGGATGGGTGTTGGAACACTGTAGAACCAAAAACTCTACATGAGCATCTTACAATTGTATGTCTAAAATGGTGTAATAATATTGGGGGGGGGATAATAAAATCAAATTAAATCCAAAAAAAAATCAAATGGGCTGGACATGTAATGTTATTTGGAGATGACCGTTGGACTAGGGCAGTTACTGACTGGATCCCATGGGACGTCAAAAGATCATGTGGCCGCCCACTTACAAGATGGTCAGACTTCTTCGTCAAGACCCTGAACAGTTTGAGGCTCTTTGTATTCCTGGAGCAAGCAGATGCAAGCAGAGCAAGCAATTGGGCTACACTGGCATGCGAAATGGACAAATGGAAACATTACTGACTTCCGCTTGAACAAATCAATGTATAACGGGATGTCTAGTAATGATGGTTCACTTCCTATTCTTATTTAAATAACTATGTTTCCTACTCTGTCATCTAAAACATTTCATATAATTAATTTTATACCTTGATCACTTGATCACTTGACATCCTGTTATTCATTGATTTGCTCGGGCGGGCACCAGCAACATTCAATATGCCAAAACTAGTAATAAAAAATGTTACTTCTATTTTATTGCAGTAAATTTCATATCTTTCCTGTCATAAGTGAGGCTTTCATTTATTGCCTCCCTTGGCAGGCATATAACAATTTTATTTGATATTACTTGGTTAAAAGAAACAAAATAATGACAAATAAAATTATTATAAAATAAATCAGTAAGTCAATTTGCGATGATTAAGTGCTATATGTTTTTAACTCTTTTTTAAACTAGTAGAGGACAATCACATATAACATTAGTGAGTACCATATTCTATACCATCTAATGTCCTCTTATTCTTTAAAGAAGCTCTTTTAATACTTTCAAAATTTTATTTTTAGATAAATATACAAATATATGTTTTATATGGATATATACTATTAATATCAATATATACAATTTTAAGGTTTTAATTTGCTATCAAGAAGCCTAAGTTTATGATATTTTACTAAATGCTTCTATGGGTTTTTTTGCAATTTTTGGCTGAATTGTCTTGTTTCATCTTTGAAAATAAAAGAAAAACCTTTATTTTTTTCTTTGTGGTGCCTGTTTGTGTTTCCCTGATGATTAGAAAGTGTTTGGAGTTGAACAAGATGGAACTTGATAAAGCACTCAGAATAGAAAATTCTCACAGTAGGACATGCTAACTTGATTGCCTCATCACCATGGCAACACTCATCGGTCAGTATAGTCAGGTAATGAGATGACTTAGTTCAATTAGGACTTAAAATATTCTTCCACCACTGTGCATGAAATTTACAAAAGCATTTGCTAAAAATAGGTCATGCTCTCCTATGACTCATCTTTTAAGATATCCTGTGTTCAATAGAGTGCACGCATAAAGATAAGTGAGCAAATCTATTTCTAAGCTTCTTTATTTATCTTGACCTAGAGCAAAGCATAATGTTCAAATATGCTGGAAAATGGGATGTCTATAAGCATCCATAATATACAATCTATTTAGGAAAGAATTATGGAAATGTGTACATAGTCCATTTGATCTTTAATTATATATAGAAGACTGGTTCAGGAAAGACATATATCTTTATGACTGGAGATTATAATCAAAGGAAAAAGCATACTTAAATAAATCAAGTTATATCCCATGTGGTGAAAAATGACTAAAAAATGAACTTATGCAGTAGCTATAATGGTAGTTTCCACTCCCATTTTCCTTGTGTCATGACTTAAGGCTTAGAGTAGCTGCTCGTCCTTTTACTGTCAGTCACATATGGTACAATTCATCTTACACTTAAATTCAAACAAAGTTCATCTTATAAGTACAACTATATTTGTAGCATACTTATATACCACCATATTGATTTATATGTAGCATATTAATATATATACCTATACATATATCAGTTTTACTTTCTTAAATTTCATTTCCATTTGTGCCTTTTCTCTTTGTTGTATTTTCAGTTTCTTCCCTTACTAGTAAAAGATGTATGTGCAGTCTTCTCATATCTTAAAATGACTAAAACATCCACACAATAAAATGTGTCCTTGCATTACCACTCTTTTATCCTTGGTTTCAGAACCAAGGTTTTAGAAGCACCGTTTATTTTCTCACTTACCTTTGACTCTTTTGTTCACCAAAATTTATCTATTTACACATCATTGTACCAAAATTTCTTTAATAAAACCAGCAACAATACATAATGAAGCATTTGTTATGCACCAGTGATTAGACAGCAATTTGGAGGTATAATAGTGTAAGAGTTGTCCTACTCTTTAAGGAATACGTAAGTCATAGTTCTCATAACAGCTTTCTACACTGAGCACACACATTCTTCTTAACTTGCAAAATGTCCAGTTTTTGATTTTCTAAACCTTTGGAATATGCTTTACAGAAATCTTTTGCTATTCTTACTTCCACAAATTCAACTTCTTGAGACATTAGTCAAATAAAATCCTTACTATTTTGTCTTCTACCTGTGCTCAGTTTCCTTATATGTTGACATACATGAACCTCTGCTTTTCAGAATCCTGCTAATTCCTTAATCTACTCTGAAAAACTCTAGTTTCTCTGCCAGCTTTTCTGAAATCAATTGATCAGCTGACATCCTGTTATTCATCGATTTGCTCGAGTGGTGCCAGTACATTTCCATTTGAACCTTTAACGTGCCTGTGTAGTCCAATGGCATCTGCTTGCTCCTGGAATATGAAGAGCCTCATGATTAGGATCTTAATGAAGAAGTCTGACCATCTTGTAGGTGGGACCCACGAGATCTTTCAATATCCCATGGGATCCAGTCGGTAATAGCTCTTGTCCAGCGGTCATCTCCAAAAAGCATTACATGTCCAGCCCATCTGATTTTCGATGCCTTGGCAAACGAGACAGCGTCCCTGACTCTCGGAACATTGGTGGAGGTCGAACTCCGAATTCCTTCTCTCACTTGATTGAGGCATGATATTCCAAGCATAGCTCTTTTGATTCCTCTTTGTGAGACCCAAATAGCATTCTCATTCTGCTTTCATAGGGCCTAGGTTTCTGAGGTGTATATTAATGCAGGGAGAATGGTGGAATCGAAGAGATGTGCCCGGAGCTGGAGGTTCTTTGTCTTTTTAGCTATTTCTTTGATGCTCTTGAAGGCATTCCACCTGCACGGCTCAGGTTTTCGGTCATTCATCATGTTGAGTTCTCTACCTAGGTACACATAATTGCTGAATTTAGAGATGTTTGTTCCATTGAGAGTGAATGGAGCATCTGGTACTGGTTTGTTTTTATGAACATTGTTTTGCTGAGATTCAGCTGTAGACCTACCTTTCCACATTCACGGTCAAAGTCAGCCAGCATTTGCTGCTTGGCTAATGTTTGCTGTTATTAGAATGATGTCATCAGTGAAGAAGAGGTGGTGTAGTTGCCGACCGTCTATCTTCACTCCCATTCCTTCCCATTCTAATTGTTGCATGACATTCACACAGATGACAATGAAAAGTTTCAGTGAGATGGTATCACCCTGCCAAACCCCTCTTTTGACATCAATGATCACTTCCTTGTAGAACGGTGAGATCCTGGTGCTGAATCCATAATACAGCTCATGAAGGATCTTGATGAATTGGGTTTGAACTCCCTCTTTGGCTAGGGCTTAGATGACTGCTTTGGTCTCAACAGAATCAAAGGTTTCTTTAAATTAATGAACGTGAGACAGAGTGGCATCTTGAACACCCTACAAACCTCAATGATCTTGGGTACCATGTGGATATGGTCAATTGTGCTGAATCCTTTTTGGAACCTAGCTTGTTTGCATGGTTGTACTCCATCTAATGTTCTACCAATCCTGTTCAGGATGACTCGAGTAAACTGCTTGTAGATGACAGACAACAGGCAGATTGGGCAATCATTGCTAATGTCCTGGATGACTCCCTTCTTCAACAGTAGAACTGTCCTGCTGGTTTTCCATTGGAAAGGCACCTTTCATTCAGACAGGTAGTGTGTAAAGTGCTGAGCCAGTGTATTGATGAGTACTGATGACAGATTCTTCAGGTGTTCAGGACTGACTTTGTTTGGGCCACATGCTGTTTGCTCCTTAACTGATTAAATGGCATGTATGATTTCAGAAGGGAAAATGTTGGGAATGCCATATCTATCCTGTGGAATTTGGAATGTGGACAATGGACATAACTATCAAAGAGATTCAAGTAGAAGTCAAAAATAATCTTCTCCATTGCCTTTCTGGTAGATGTGATTGATCCATCATGGCATCAGAAGGCAGTCATCTGGTCTTATAGTTGGTGAAGGACAGGCAGGCATTGTAAAACCTTTTCCTGCTTCTTCTGCATCAGCCAGTATTGCTGCTCTTCTCTCTTGAGGTCTTCCTTTATTGCTTCTCTGCACTGCTTTGTGAGCTTGGACATTAGTTTATGGTTGCCTGAGGCTCGTGCCTTGCCACATTTGTGAACGGGCTCTAGAGTTTTTGAAGACATGAGTCCTTTTTGTGACTTTTTCTCTCTCAGTGTTCATGGGGGTACTGAACCAGTCATTTTATTCTTCGTCGATGTCATCAATGATGGCATCTTCCCACATTGCCACAATGGTGCCAAAGAGTTCCCAGTTGGTGGTCATTCTAGGAGGTCTCTTCTTAAACTTTCTCAGCCTTTTTTCCTGAGATGCCAGTCCTAAAACTCATCTATTATGTTTAGATTCCTCAATTCAATCATATTTTTATATAACTACTATTTTACTATTTTACTACCACACCCTGTATTTTCATTTGTTGTGTAGGTTGTTGTTTCTTTTTTATTAAATTATTTCTTTAGAGATAATTATATATTTGTATGCTGCCCCAAGAAACAGTCAGGACAAGAATCTGCTTTAAGGGTTGGATCACATACCTTGCTTGTGTGAGGCCCCAATTCCTATCCCTTACACAATATTGTCAATGGGTTCTCATAAAATGCCCAGCACTGCTGAATCCAAGTATTGATGCCCCACCGGGCACAGGGAAATAACTGCCCAGTGAGGCTGGTCAATTATCACTGGGAGTGGTCATGAGTCCCTGAGCATTGCTTTGTAACTGGAGAGCCCTTTTTAGAGATGAGTGCATGGAACAAATAGTAGTTCCCAGTAGTCCTACATTGATATCTCTCTGGATTTAGGTACTTTTTAAAAAAACCCAACAGGGCCTGCTTCTGAAGTCTAGTATGTAGCGTGGTGTGGCAGTAACTATCTTATGGTTGAGTTATAAGATAAGATTTTTTTGGTCACACCCGGAGATGCTAAGGGTTTACTTCCTGGCTCTTTGCTCAGGAATTACTCCTGGCAGTGGTCAGGGGACCATATGGGATACTGGGATTGTACCCTGGTCAGCCACGTGCAAGGCAAATGCCCTACCAGCTGGGTTATTGCTCCGGCCCCTTAAGATAAGAATTTAACAACAATAAAAATCCTTTTTGTCCATTTGGATGATAGTATATTTCTTTTTACTTTCCACTAATCCCAACCCAGAAAATTAATAAATTAAGGGTGCCCCATGATAGCTGGGTGGTGACAGGACTCCAGCATTATTGGATTCAATTCTGGAGGCAACAGACCACCACTGGGTGTGACCTTGGAAACATTCAGCACTCTCAGGGGTGGCCAACATAATTCAGCACTGTGGAGCATGAGCAAGGTCTTCTCACCACCCCTCCTACCCCCACTCTCCTAAAAGGAGATGCTCTCTTCTCTCTCCTTTAATATTTCTCAAGAAAGGAAGCATGGCTAAAGGCTCTTATTGCAATCCCCAGAGCATAGAAGTCTGGGTCACTTATTAGCCTGAATAGAAGTGGGATCATAGCTGATCTATTAATTCTCAAGTAGAATAGGACAATAAAATTTCAACTAGAATAGAAGAACAAAAAATGTTGTATTTGATGTTATGCATTTGTATGTTTCTTTTGCGTAGATAGATCAGGCTATTTGATTTTTAGTATAAATCTGTGATTATATTCTGGTTGCAAACATTTTTAGTCTCTGTGACATATAAATAAACTAAAAAGAAGACATAGAAACACACCAAGGGTCTGATGACCCCTACCCAAGTCACCTTTTCAGCCTCTATAAAAGAATCTACTTTACATTTCAGTTGCATTTAGTAAATGGAGTAGGAATAATATGTATTTTCTGTATCTCTTACAATGAAGCCTTTTATTTATTTTTAACAAATAACTTATTGGAAAGTATTTTTATTCAGTCCTTTACCTACCCTTATTCGGGTTTAAGAGTTCCATTGTGTCAGAGCTCACAAGGTTTGTCAATAAATACAGTGAACTAGTTTTGGTAATGGAAGCTGAACTCCAGCAGTTCCTCAGAGAGCCTGTTAATTTCAAGCAAGAATGGGTGTTTTTTTTTTCTGCATGGGTTTAGAAAGTTAAACACTGCTCAGAAAGGTCACTAGGACTGAGCCAGATTTTATTTTGGAAAGGTTTCATGGGTTTCTTGATGGTATGTTTGGTATTTTCAATAGGAACCTGTCACTAACTATAAAATAAGCAAGACTTGCATTCTAAGAAAAGGGCACATCTTTACCCCTCTTGGAACACGTACAAGCCATGTTCCAGTCTGGCCAGAGAGATTGCCGAATAGCAACATATTCTGCTTACCAAATGGGGTGTTTGACAAAATCTTCCTACATACTGGCTGTTTGGTGTTATTTTGTGACTTAAATCTGTGTTATAGATTACAATTACCTAGTTTGATTAAAGGGTCTCTTTATTTTCATTTCTCATAGCTTTTCTCTTTTATTCTTTTGCTTTCATTTCAGTCAATGTTTTGTTTAATCTCAGTATCTTTAGTGGCTATTTAAATGAACTTTTTAACATAGATTTTATTCTATGCATTTTGTGAATTGACACTTTACTAAAAAAGAATATGGGAATAGAATTAAAAAGAAACTGACAAGCTGCCACTCAAACATAAATAAACATGAATCTCACTAGCTATTGATTTAAAGCCATCTGTATGAAGCATTGAAAATAGATTAATCACACCCACACTGTACCACTAGTGAACACTGAATTAATTGACTGTGAGCAACATATAAATCTGTTTATGAGAGGGGTTCCTTCACTTAAGTCTATGCCAACAGTTATTACTTGTTTGTCCAATGCTTCAGTTAAGAATTCTTAACTGCACAGGGTTTGTTTTTGAAAGAATGGTAACTATTCTGAATCTAATCAATCTTATATGTCATCATTCCAATCCCATTATGATTGTTTTGCTTTTTAGGTTACATCTGGTTATGTTCGGGGTTACTCCTATACTCCTGGCTCTGTACACATGAATTACTGGCGGTACTCACAGGGCAATATGGGATGCTGGGGTACTGCCACTCTGGCCCAGGAAGTCTTTTTTAATGAAGTGAAACAGCTGGAGTAAATGTATAACTGGATAGTATTTGGGGACATGTGAGTGCCAAGGCTTCCAAATCACAGGGAGATGTGGGGAGGTAGCCTGTCTCTGACTCTGTGAGAGCATGGAGATTTCAGACACTAGACCTGCATACTTGAGGTTTTCAAGAATTCTTTATTGGATGACGCTTGTCCCTGAGCATTGGTGTCTAGCCAGAAGCAAGGAAGTGATTGTGAGGAGTTGCTCAAGAGTTACCCTGGGTCTTCCCTCAGGAATAACCTCTGGTAGATTTAGGGGAACATATGAGATGTTTGGGATTGAACTCTGGTCAGGAGTGTGCAACAGGTGATCATGCCCAAATGTGCTCAGGGGTTACTCCTGGCTCTGCACTTGGGAATTTCTCCTAGAAATGCTTGTGGGACTATATGGGATACCAGGATCAAACCCAGGTTGACTGCATACAAAGCAAATGCCCTACCTCGCTGTACTATCACTCTGTTCCAGGACTTGTGTCTCTCTAAAGCTAACTTCATGTACTTTTCACATGGATTTGTAAAATATGTTTGACGAGTCTAATAACATTTTCTACAAAAGTTTTTCATGCTTCTTTCTAATTACTTTAGAATTCTATTTTATCATCATTGTTGACTTGTTATATATTCATTGAATATTACTGTGCAGAACATAAATAATTTATTAATAGAGTTTATCTTAAGCTATCATTTTACTACACATATTGAAACCTTAGAGTTATATGGAGTCATATGTAGTCATATGGTAACGTTTCATTCCCCCATTTTCTTTTCTTTTTTATTCACTTATTTATTTATTTATTAATTATTTTTTATCTATTTATACTATTTGGGGTCACATCCAGCCACCATGATCAGGGATTACTGCTGCCTCTGTACTCAGGAATTACTTCTGGTGGTTTTCTGGGGACCATATGGGATGCTGAGGATCGAACCCAGGTCACTGCATGCAAGACTAAAGGCCTACCCGCTGTGCTATCTCTTAGGCCCCTCTATTCATTTTCAAGAAAGTTATTATTTGCTTCTTAGCACTACTAAGTCAGAATTCCATAAAGTATGTCTTTATATTTTGATTCGAGGTTTGAGTTCATTACTTGTCTGTATGTAGGTCTCTGTTCTCTGAAAATTTCATCTTTATATTTTCTGCTCTGGATTAGGCATACTTGGGTTGGGCTTGAAAAAGATTGCTGTAGGGTGGTACTCTGATGAGTTGGGCTTGTGATTATCACTTCTGCTGGGTGGAGCTCTGATGAGCTGGGGAGTTCAGAAGTGGAAAATGGCACCCTTCTATGTGTGGGGGTGTCCTCTGGCTTCTTGCAAGGCTCTGCTGGGATAGCAGGTCAGGGCTAGAACCCACCTTCCCTCCCGGTGCCTTGTGATCAGCTGGGTAAAGGGAGAGCCGGTAGAAGCTCTGCCCTGTGTATGTGAGTCTCTGGATCAGGAATACCAGGTCTGGGCTTGTAAAAGACTTCTGTAGGGTGAGTCTCTGACGAGCCGGGCTTATGATCAGCTCTTCTGCTGGGTGGAGCTCTGATGAGTGGGGAGTCCAGATGTGGAAAATGGTGGCCCTGATAGTATGGGGGTTCCTCTAGCTTCATGAAGGCTCTACTGGGATGGTGGGCCAGGGCTAGAACCCGCCTTCCCTCCTGGCAACTCATGATCAGCTGTCACAGGGAGAGCCAATAGCAGCTCTGCCCCGTATATGTGAGTCTCTGGTTGTACCTGTGCCCTGCTGATTACAAGGCACCTAGAAGGGAAGGCAGATTCTAGCCCTGGCCTGCCATCCCAGCAGAGCTTCAAGAAGCCAGATGAACCCCCACACCATGAGGACCACCATTTTCCATATCCTGACTCCCAAGGTCATCAGACCTCCACCCAGCAGAAGAGCTGATCACAAGTCCAGCTCCTGCGTGGTTCATTAATAAATGCACGAGTTGAGAAGTGACTATAAGAGAATCCTACCCACATGGCAGAGCCTGGCAAGCTACCCATGTTGTATTTGATATGCCAAATCATTTGATCACTTGACATCCTGTTATTCGTCTACTTGTTTCAGTGGGCACCAGTAACGTTTCTATTTCACCCTATCATGTGCCAGTGCAGCCCAATGGCATCTGCTTGCTTCAGGAATACGAAGAGCCTCAAACCATTCAGGGTCTTGAGGAAGAAGTCTGACCATCTTGCAGGTGTGATCTTTTGACATCCCAT
Organism: Cryptotis parvus; assembly: GCA_021461705.1. Lineage (NCBI taxonomy): Eukaryota > Metazoa > Chordata > Mammalia > Eulipotyphla > Soricidae > Cryptotis > Cryptotis parvus. The sequence continues at coordinate 26,951 of JAJIBD010007466.1, read as the reverse complement.
GAGATCCAGTCAGTAATGGCTCTAGTCTAGCGGTCGTCTCCAAATCGCATTAGATGTCCAGTCCATCTGATTTCCGATGCTTTGGCAAATGAGACAGCCGCCCCTGACTTTGGAATGGCGACGGAGGTTGGAACTCCGGATTCCTTCTGTGACTTGAGTGAGGCGTGATATTCCAAGCGTAGCTCTTTTGATTCCTCTTTGGGAGACACGAATAGTGTTCTCATCCTGCTTTCATAGGGCCCAGTTCTCTGAGGCATATGTTAAAGTGGGGAGAATGGTGGGGCTGAAGAGATGTGCCCAGAGCCTGAGGTTCTTTGTCCTTTTAGCTATTTCTTCAATGCTCTTGAAGATTTTCCATGCTTCTCTTTTCCTTCTGTGCTGTTTAGGTTTTAGGTCATTAATCCTGTTGAGTTCTCCACCTAGGTACACATAGCTGCTGCATTCAGAAGATGTTTGTTCCATTGAGAGTGAATGGGGCCTCTAGAACTAGTTCAGAATTGGTATTTGGCATGAATTAGATATGCCAAATACCAGTAACAATTAAAGACCTCATTCCTATGACCTGATGTAATGGTTTGAGGAAGGAGCAGATGTTCCTGGAAGGAGCAGATGCCTTTGGGCTACACTAGCATGTGACAGGGCATATGGAGATGTTACTGGTGCCCGCTCAAGCAAATCGAGGTACAACAGGAAGACTAGTGATACAAGTGAAGTGATATTTTGTGCTGGGTTACTTGTGTGATGTAGTTTGTTATATAAGCATGTGTGTAACTGTTCTGTCTGGAATGTACTGAACTTCTGGGGTTGATTTTCGGGGAACTCCACTGGGGTCCCCGACAGTGTCAGGACAGAGGTTCTCTTCTACCTCCGAGGACGCCGGGAGAACATATGAAAACTCACAAGTCCGGTGCAGTTCCAAAAATGGCTTTTAATAGTACAAAAGCTCTTCCACAGCACTCCAATATAATGAACAAACTTTTAGCTCTGGTCCGAACTTAGGCCATACAAAGAGCCTAAATCTCCCACCAAAGAGAGAGAGGGATCTCACCCGAGCTGAGTCCTACCCAGAGAGAAGGAGCAAAAGGCCAAAGAGCAAAAGGCCGAAAGCCAAAAGCCACAGGAGCCAAAAGCTGAAGGCTGAGGAACCAAAAGGCAAAAGGTGAAGGGGCCTCAAGTCAGCCCCTTATATACACCAAAGTAATCCAACCGACAGGGGCATGTCAACAAAGAACTCTAAACAGAGTGTAGTGCCACACCTTATTGCAGGTATAAACAAAGGTTATGCCAAGGACTAAGGAGATTATCTCTTATGTAAAACACTGGAGAGAGAGAGAGAGGGCTGATATAAAGTAATACATCTTAACTTCATGAGCTTCATGTAATCTAGATGGTACCCACAAGGTCCTTATTATTATCTGCACCAGGGTGATTCTGAGTATCTTGTTCTCATGTACTGAAAGGGTCACACTCGCCTGCTTAGAGCAAACTAGTATGATCCTTCCTATAGTCTTCCTATAGTCTCAGCGTAGCCAGGGTGGTAGTCTCCTGGTAAGTTCTAACTGTCCCACGTTGGGTGCAGTGTGTATAAAGAGGAGCTGTGCCCAATCTAGAAAACATAGAAGTCTTAGTAGATGACTAAGGTGACTAAGACGATCAAGGTGACTTCTGTAACTGCCACACCCTCTAGCAGTTTACATAGAAGAGAGGTCTCCTTAGAATGAACCTTGATTTAAGTAGATTAAGTTGGGAGTGAGCAAAACAACAAAACTCCCAGAATAGCTAAACCTGTCCTCCAACAGTTGATGGTTATAGAATTTCTATTGACTGTAGACTAGCTTTTAGTTAGTTTTCTTCAAATAATTTTCTGTGACACTTCTTCTTTTTACTAGGAACACATATTACAGACTCTTCTATAATGTCTATATTACATGATCTAATATTATAAATATTAGACTGCTTGTTATGTCTCCATAGAGGCACTAGCTCCTGTTTGCTTTTCATTATTTTTTTTTCTATTCTGTCTATTTTTTTAAGTAATATTGGTGCTAGGTCTTTGGCAGTTTTACTTTCTTCTGGTTATTTTTTATTTATAGTAAAATTTTATTTCAAATATTTTTAAAACTATATTAGATACTTTAAAGAGCTCTTCATGCATATTGAGGGGCCCTAGAGGTAACTCACTGGTCTGACCATCAGTTTTGCATATAGAAGACTTTAGTGTGATCTACGGGGTTGCTGAATGTCACTTAGAAAGGACCCTGAACACGGTGCCTTTAGCATCCCTACATGTGGTACAAATGAATTGTATATGTTTGTGACAACAGTTAAAATTTATTTTTTCATTTTTGGGCCAAACCCAGTTTTATTCAGGGTTTACTCCTGGCTCTACACTTAGGGAATACACCTGGAAATATCTGGGGACTATATTATATTCTGGGGTGTTGGTTATCAAACAAGTTCAGCCATGTGCAAGAAAGCACCTTCTCCATTATACTATTGCTGTTTCCAACAATTTTAATTTCTTCACTTTTTGTTTATTAAATTTTATTTATTTATTACTACTGTTTAGACCAGACTATCACAGCCTGGATCATCGACAGCCACCCTGCAGCACTTTTTTTTTTCAATCCGGTCCAGGTATGCTGAACCAGAGACTCTCAGACATGGGGCAGAGCTGCTACTTGCTCTCCCTGTGCCCAGCTGCTTGTGAGGCGCCGGGAATGGCGGGTTCTAGCCCTGGCCTGCCACCCCAGCTGAGCCTCACAACAAGCCAGACCACCCTCCCCACTCCATGGGGCCCGCCATTTTCCACATCCGGATATCCCTCTCGTCACAACTCCACCCAGCAGAACAGACTATCACAGCCCGGCTTGCGCAGCTGCTAGCGGCTGCACGGTTTATCAATAAATGCTTTATTTAGAGGTGACTACAACAGTGTGCCACATGGCACCACCACGGCACACAACAGTCACCACACGGCAAGCCTGGCAAGCTGCTCCTGTAGTATTTGATATGCCAAATACCAGTAACATTTATATTAGGTCATTCCCGTGACCTAATATAATTGTTTGAGACTCTTTATATTCCTGGAGCAGGCGGATGTCTTTGGGTTCTACTAGCATGAGACGGGACATATGGAGATATTACTGGTGCCCGCTCTAGCAAATAGATGATTAACGGGAAGATAGTGATAGTAATTACTACTGTTTATTATAACACCATGAGATAGACAATTACAAATCTGTTCATGATTGGGTTTTAGTCAATATTTCAGCACCCATCCCTCCGCCAGTGCACATTTCCCACCACCAATATTCCCCAACCCCAGCCTGACTCTTTAGAAGGCATTCTCCTCCCTCCTCTTCTCCTTCTTCTTCTCCTTCTCCTCCTCCTCCTTCTTCTTCATTCTTCTCCTTCTCATTCTCTTTATCCTCCTATTTCTCCTCCTGCCACGGCTCCCCTGCACCGGCTTGCAGCATGAAAGTGCTCACTGGGCCAGGGGATGGCTTCGGTACTTCCCCTAAAAAGGGACAGTTACCAGACGGTGCTTCCCCTAAAAGGGACTGTCGCAAACAAAGCCCCCTAGAATTCCTTTGGTTGTTTCTGAGAATGCTTGGTGTGCAATTAGAGCGTTTGTTTATGCTGAAACTTAGATTCTGAGTAATGAAGAAACTGAACAAAGAGAAAAAACCTGCAGCAACCGTAGCTTTCATCATACACAATTATAGCATAAAATAAAGATAGTAAAAAAATGCCAGCCCGTGGAGTTCATTTCTTTGTCTTATGTAATAACATCATTTAGCATCTTCATTCTGACCTCTTCACAAGAAGAGTAGTTATCATTGGTAGTTTTAAGCATGATATGGTGTGACTTCCCCAACGTATTCTATTGTATGTTTAAAGCAAGTTGTGTATAGTATACCTGGATGAATGCTGTGATGGGTACTGTGAATTTGTTGATTCTTCAATTTGTAGTTTAATACGTTCAGGTTTAGTAAGAAATCTTTAATTATTATTTCTCTCAACTACTATCTTCAACTTTTTTTTCTTCTAAGACCTTATATATCCTTTGTAAGTCCAAAGAAATTTTAAGAGAATTGCTCCTACATTTCTACAAAGTGCTCTAACTTCTTTTCTAAATTTCATTGCCTGACTATATAAAATAGGGGAACATGAAACTCTTAAAGGTTTTCCAGTATTTTGATCCATTACTTTTAGATCTTTAAAATTTTATTCAGATATATCATGTGCATATTATTTAGGTCTTATCTATTTTCTCGAAGTTTTAATTTATGGCTAAATTGTGCATCTGTCCCTAAATATATCTATTAAAATATTTTGTGCTATTATACATGGTTTAATTTAATATATATAATTGTTCTTGCTTCACTATTCACATATAAAATTAACTTTATATGAATGCCAGTCTCTGTGGCATAAAATGATACCTCATTGTCGTTTTGATTTGTATCTCCCTGATGATTAATGATGAAGAGCACTTTTTCTAAGCCTTTTTGGCCATTCGAATTTCTTCTTTTAAGAAGCTTCTATTCATTTCTACTCCCCATTTTTGATGGGGTTGGCAGTTTTCTTCTTGTAAAGTTCTACCAGTGCTTAATATACCATGGATATTAATGCCTTATCAGATGGACATTGGGTGAATATTCTTTCCCAGTCTGTGAGCTGTCTCTGTATCTTGATCACTGTTTCTTCTGAGGTGAAGAAGCTTTTCAGTTTTGTATAATCCCATTTGTTTATCTTTGCTTCCATTTGCTTTGTCAGTGGCATTTCTTTTTGGAAGATTCCTTTAGTTTTGATGCCTTAGAGGGTGTTTCCTATGTTTTCTTTGATTCACCTTATAGATTCATGCCTGATGTTGAGATCTTTCATCCATTTTGTTCTGACTTTTTGCATAGTGTTAGAAGAAGGTTAGATGTGGGTAGAAAGGGACTCTCATCCACTATTGGTCAGGAGTGCTGACTGGTCCAGCCATTTTGGAAAACAATATGGACATTCCTCCAAAAACTAGATATTGAGCTCCCATTTGACCCAGCAATAGCACTTCTGGGAATATACCCTGGAGACCCAAAAACACACAGAAGAAACACTATCTGCACTTTGATAGTCATCCCACCACTATCACAATAGCCAGAATCTGGAAAGAACCTGAATGCTAGAGAACAGAAGACTGCCAAAATAAACCGTGGCACATCTACACAATGGAATACTATGCAGCTGTAAAAAAGTCATATAATTTACCTACAAATGGGTGTACGTGGAGATTATAATTCTGAGTGAAATTAGTCAGAACGTAAAGGAGAGATATAGAATAACTGCTTTCATTAGTTGTGATATAAATATATACTAGTGTGGGAAATGGTAACACCACACTAGAGTTGAACATTGAATGTACACAAAGGGATTTACATGATAATTGCTAAATGTATGTAGGCAAGTCACAATGTGTAAGAGAAGAGAGAGAAAGAGAAAGAAAGAGAGAGGGAGAGAAAAAGGGAAACTGCCTGCTATAGAGGCAGACTGGAGTGGGGGAGGGAATTTGAGGATATTAGTGGTGAGAATAGGGCACTGGTAGAGGAACAGGTGCTGGAACAATGTACACCTGAAATCTAATTGTGAACATCTTTGTAATTATGTATCGCACCGTGATATAATAAAAAATTTAACAAAATAAAATTTAAAAATTATATATAAATGTATATTTCTCTTCTTATTTATTCCATTTATTATTTCAGGCATTAATTCTTTGCTATTTTTACTATTTGTATCTTCACACTTTATTTTAATTTTATAATGTTATAGCTATAGCTATGCTTGGAATATCACGCCTCACTCAAGTGAGAGAAGGAATCCAGAGTTCCAACCTCCGTCACTGTTTCAGAGTCAGGGCGCGCTGTCTCATTTGCCAAGGCATAGAAAATCAGATAGGCTGGACATGTAATGCGATTTGGAGAGAGTGCTGGACTAGAGCCATTACCGACTGGATCCCACGGGATGTCAAAGATCATGTGGCTGCCCACCTACAAGATGGTCAAACTTCTTCGTCAAGACCTTGGATGAATGGTTTGAGGCTCTTCGTATTCCTAAACAACCAGATGCCATTGAGCTACAGTGGCACGTGATAGGGTCAAAAGGAAATGTTACTGGCGCCCGCTCGAGGAAATCGATGAACAATGGGATGTCTAGTGATCTAGTGATCTAGTGATCTAGCATGCTGTTTATTCTTCACTAATTATTAATTTTCCTCTATTTTTCTTTTGGTTTATTTTAAATTTTATACCACTGTATCCAAAAAATATCACTTGATCACTTGATCACTTGACATCCCGTTATTCATAGATTTGCTCGAGCGGGCGCCAGTAACATTTCCATTTGACCCTATCACATGCCAGTGTAGCCCAATGGCATCTGGTTGTTTCAGGAATACGAAGAGCCTCAAACCGTTCAAATTAATTAAGGATAATTTTGTTCCTGTGAATACTTAAGCGAATGTGCATTTTGCTGTTTTTATATAGAATGCTTTGTAAATATCTATTCAGTCTTTTTTTCTGCATCTTATCTCTTCCTTTAAAGGCATTTTAATCATAAGAACAAAGACTAATACAAGATATACGTGTACAATGGAAAGATATATAAAATATTGTTTTTGTTTTGTCTAATAGTTGTGAAAAGATAAAAGGAAATAAGACTAGATTTTTTCCTTAGATCTATCATGGGTAAATTGCTCTTGCCCATGTGTTTCACTTGGGTAGTGGTCAGCTCCCATTTATATATCTAAAGACATTAATTATCCTATTCATAAGATTTCACTGAATTTAATCATTTTAATTTTTATAATATGGGGACTGAGAGGTTTCAGGTACATAGAGAGATTTCTACTCCTTGGCTTAGTTTCTGGATTTATGAATCATTTTAAACATATAAACCACTAAAACTCTCAGTTTGCATCATCTGAAACTCATTTTCTATAATATTTAACCACACTTTCATAATAAGACTGCTTCCTGGGCATTCAGTGTGCTACCACCTGCTCTCAACATTCAGGTTTATTTATTTTTTTATTTCATGGCCTCTATATGGATGTGTATGGACAGCGGTCATAGATTACTTAGTCAAAACAGAACTCTATCCCTTTTTACAAATAAAAAAAGAAAAGAACTAAATACCTTTGTAGTACAGTTACTGTCATTGCATTTTCTATTCAGTGAAATGAAACTTTTCTGAGCATGAGAAAGAGTGGAGAAAGGATCGAAAACATTATGTTCTTGAAAACCCATTTCTATTTTTCCTATGAAAAATACTCCACTGAAAGGATTTCCTTAATATATAGTTGAAAGTAGTAAAAAATTCTTCAGAGACCTATTATAAGGGTTACAGGGGTCCAGTATGCTGCCCCTGGCCCTGATTCTTGTGTCTCCTCTAGAAAAATTTCATGGAGCACTTGGTATATTTAATGCAAAGATTTATTTAAAAGAGAAGAAAATGAAGGAAATTAGTACCTATATGTGACAACGTTTATTTAAGGAAAAGAGAAAATAAGCAAATACTTCTTGCAGAGAGTAGAGTTCTAAGAGAAACAGTGAAGTTCTTTTTGTCTCATATCTTTATGGCTTCAGCTTCTTGCCCTTCCTATTTCCTCTCCAGCTTCCTCCCCAACCCCACACCCCTTTTATGGGTGGGAAAAACCTGGAATCCAAGTCCTGATCATCTTTTGCCACTTCTATCAGCTGCATTAGTGACTATAAAACATCATGGTACTGGTGGGTGTGATTTTGATTTTGATATGTTGAAACATTCATTAATTGTATGGTGAGATACAAACACCTAGAATGAAGTAGATTTGCCCCTTGTGATTGTATCAAAAGGGAGATATCCCACAGAGGGTCATAAAACTGGGTGGAATTCTTGTCTCCCCATAAACCTGACTTTTATTTCACTCTGCCAGATATTTAGTATAAACAATAGAGTCTGCTTTGCTTCTTCAAATCTTTACTTGGACAATTCATAGCACCACATATGGTCCCCTGAGCTCCTCCTGGTCCCCTGAGCTCCTCATGAGTCATCTCTGAGCACATAACTAGGAGTAAGCCAGGAGTTGAATCTCCAAAAAATAACAAAAAAAATAATGTGAGTATATATGAATATTATATTCGTATGTGGGCCCGGCTATGTAGGCAGGAGGTAGACAGGAGACAGGCTTGTCTACACCCAGGGCTCTGCCCTGTGGGCTCTGGATGTTTAATGGTCTGACATAGAAAAAGACTAGGCCCCCTGGGATGAACCTAGAGCCACGGCAGAGCTGGCAAGCTACCCATGGTATATTCAATATGCCAAAAACGGTAACAATGGACCTCATTCCCAATGAATGGAGATGTTACCAGTGCCCGCTCAAGCAAATCGATGATCAATAGGAAGACAAGTGACTAGTGACAAAAACTTCAGAAATATTTCATTAGTCTCCAATAAAATTATATTATGATGTCACTATACATGGAGAAAACAAGGCTTTTTATTCACATATTTTCTAAGATCTTGTAGATGCCTACAACAGTATGCTACCTGCACAGAAGAGCCTGACAAGCTACCCGTGTTGTATTTGATATGCCAAATACCAGTAGCAATTATAGACCTCATTCCGAATGGATTGAGGCTCTTTATGTTCCTGGAGCAAGCAGATGCCCCTTGGGCTCTACTAGCATGAGACAGGACATATGGAGATGTTGCTGGGGCCCACTCGAGCAAATCGATGATGAACGGGAAGACAGTGATACAGTGATTTTCTAAGATCACACTCATTCTGCCTTGCTAATAATTTTATTTGAAAAATTTGTTCTGGGAGATTTTGGAATAGGCAAAATTCTAGTTGAAAGAGCTTAGGATTTGGACATTTGAGTTTTTGCTCTTTGTCATAATTAATTTGTCACTAAAATAGCATGGACAAATGATCTTTGTGTGAGGAACTTTTATATATTCAGATATTGCCACATATTTTAAGTATGTATAAATTTGCATGACACACATAACAATGATCAGCAGAAAATTAATAAATTTACAGGGAACAAAATTATGATACTTAGGCAAAATGCAGGTATTTCAACTAGAGCAAATTTTGAATTCTGTATCACTGTATCACTGTATCACTGTCTTCCCGTTCATCGTCGATTTGCTCAAGCGGGCACCAGTAACATCTCAATATGACCTGTCTCATGCAAGTAGAGATCAAGGGCACCTGCTTGCTCTAGGAACATAAAGAGCCTCAAACCATTCCATCAGGTCATGGGAATGAAGTCTATAATTGTTACTGGTATCTGGCATATCAAATACGACACGGGTAGCTTGCCAGGCTCTGCCGTATGGGTAGCATACTCTTGTAGTAATCTCAAAATCCAGCATTTATTGATGAACTGCGCGACCGCTTGCGGTCGCCGCAAGCCGGGCTATGATAGGCTGGTCTGCTGGGTGGAGTTCTGACGAGGGGGAAGTCCGGATGTGGAAAATGGAGGTCCTCATGGAGTGGGGGTCATCAAACTTCAAACTCAAAAAGTTTGAATTCTGTATCTGAATAATTTCCCAGTCATATAATTTTAGTAACCAAGTTTTCATGGTTATTTTAAATGAAAATACATTTATTTAGCTTTTTAACTACTTTGCAGAATCAATATATTTTTCTCCTCTGTTTATTATGTTGCATTCATTTTTTGTGTCCATTATTTTTTGAAGAAAATTGCCATTTACAAAAAATGGCATAAAATTCTTCTTTCTACTATTACTTAACAATATGCCTTTCTAATATTTTAGGTCTTGACAACTATTTTAGTTTAGTATCCTTGATTTTGTTTTGTTATTTTAAAAAATGTCAGTTAACAGGTGAGGAAAATAGTACTGAAACCCATCCAACATAGATGAAGAGTTGGATTCAAAATGAAAAAGCAATAAGCTCTGGTGAGATGGGATATTGAGAGTGTGTTGCTCTTATTTTTGCTCTCTAGCTATTGTGAAGGCCTAATCCTTAGTCAGAAATCTGTGTTCATATTTGCAGATAGGATGGAGTGTACCACTGAGGACCTTTGCTCACTGGGAATTTATTGATCTCCCTTATTCTCACCAGCTTGCAACATGCCCTTTCTAAAAAATATACTTTTCTGTTCTTTTCCTAAATTGCTTCTGTGTGTATGCAGGCAAGGCGGCTATCTAGAATGGAAGCCTACCACCTTCAACCTTCAGGCTTGTTTAATAAAATTCTTTCCCACCCATCATCTTGTCTCTGGACTAATTTGCAGGCTAGAGGGGGAGTAGAAAAGAACCTTGAAAGTTACTGTAATTCTCCCCTTTTACAAATAATTTTCTGGGTCAAGAAAATACAGCTCATAACTGATAGCAACTAGATGTCAAAATTTATTTTTCACAGTCTAAACTCATACTTTAAAAGCTTATTATTTCCCTTGATGTTGCCTGTTTTCCTCTTTATTTAATTTCTTTCTGCCTAGTACTTTGACTAATGCTATAACCATTAGAGAATTTGATGAAAAGTGAGTAAAAGACACCTGTAAAATATAACCCTTTAGTGATAGAGAGAGAGAGGGAAAGGTGGGGAAAAGTGTTAAGTAAAGCAACAGAGAGAAAAAGAGGATCATTCTAGATATGGTAGAAATAACTACTGAAATAGATAATAGCAACAACATGAAATTTGAATCAGAATGGAAACATTGTGATGCCAAATTGAAACTGGGATATTTTACTGGTGATCCTGCATTTGTGTGCAGATATGATTGTGAGCAAAGATTGATCAAGAACTTCGCTTATTTTTATTTTTTAAAATTTTGTTTCTATTATACCACGTTGAGATATGCAACTACAAAGATGTTCATGTTTGGGTTTTAGTCATACAGTGTTCCAGCACCCATCCCTCCACCAGAGCTCATTTCCCACCACCAATGTTCCCTGATTCCCACCTTCCCCCTTCCTGCCTCTATGGCAGGCATTTTGCCCTCTCTCTTCTCTCTCTCTCTCTCTCTCTCTCTCTCTCTCTCTCTCTTTTCTTTCTCTCAAGAACTTTGAACCATACCATATGTTAGCAACAAGTTAAAGGTTGATTAGTTAGGGAACAAAGGTGCTGGGAGGGAGGGAGGAAGGAAAAGAAAGGCCATTGCAACTCCGTTCTAAGTGTTTACATAGGAGATAGATGACCTGTTCACTGTTGCAGTGTTTATCAGATAGCAGGAAGTAATGACTGTTTTTCACCTATATTTACATTACCACATACTTGCTCTTTCAGTCTAACAGCACCTCACAGTTCCCCAAATCCCCCGTGGCCTTTGTCTTCTGTTTTTATTCACACGAAGTTTCAATTTGACTTCCTGTGTCAACCACATCTTTTAGGCCCATAACTGATTGAAACTGAGGCTGTGTGGTTGGGACTGGGTCCATCAAAATCAAACTAGAGGATTTCAACTAAACGCAAACGTGACGGAAAAATCAGATTATTCCACTGGGTCTGAATATTGGAAGTTTTAGTATAACCAGCTGCTCTATCCATTATTATTTTTAGACTAAGGAAATAAACATGTATTTATTTCTTTCTCTATTGATGTCTTACATTACCTACATTATGGTATTTTAGTCAATTTTCTGTAGAGCACAGTCATGATTTCCTGTTTATTTCTGTTTGCCTCTTCCTTCAACGTTTACATGCACTTGTGTTAGTGTTTGCTTATGAAAATAGGCCCTCTGTGAGTGTAAACACCTACCCTCTTCCCTGATCCATGTTTCCTTACATCACCATATGGCTCATCTCATCAGTACCCAGCAGGTCATTCATTACTGGGTAAAAGTTTTTGCCATGCTAACCTACTTCTCAAAAAATTGTACTGAAATATTAAAGTCAAATGATAAACTGTTAACACAAGAAAATTAAACTGTGTGATATTCTTTAGTATTATGCAGTAATAACTCTGGCAGTAAACTGTTGTTACTCAAATAAACTGTTAATAAACTTTGTAGCAGCTCAGAGAGGAACCAAGATACAATCTAGTGAGTAATGCTCTTCACACCTATTTTACCCAGTTATAAATGTGTGGTAGAGCCTGTTTAAAGATCTCTGTCTCACAGTAAGCATGAGGATCATGAATAACACTGCTTCAGTTGTTCTTTGTTGATTTCTATTTTGTGTTTATTCACTCAACGAATCCATTTTTCTCTTTATTGCTTAGTTTCCCCAAATGTTTCTTCTAGGTGTTTTATTGTTATCAGCTTGTTTTTACAAACCTAAATGCTGGTTTCTCTGAGTATACTAAAGCTCATTTCTAGTCTCCTTTCTTTGTTTTTATTTTTTCCTCTTGTTGAGTTTTGTCTCTTCTATGCCATCTGAAACCCACAATGTCAGAATCTAATGAGACGTTTTCCCTTAACCCACAAGGATCAGCACAACCCCCTTGGCCAATACAAAAACAAACAGTCTGTATTTATCATTTCCATTTTCAACACTTCCAAATATATTTTTATTCTGATATTATGTAAAAACCCTCATGTATTCCTTAAGGAATTTTTTTGTTTTGCTTTTTGGGTCACACCCGGCAATGCTCAGAGGTTACTCCTGACTCTGCACTCAGGAATTACTCCTGGCGGTGCTCAGGGGACCATATGGGATGCCGGGAATCGAACCCTGGGCCGGCATGGGCTGGCCGCATGCAAAGCAGACGCCCTACCCACTGGGCTATCGCTTCACCCCATCCTTAAGGAATTTTTAAGGAATTTTTTAATTAAGAAACTTTTCTAAAATCTAAATAATTGAATAAATGTCTAGAAGGAATATGGAATGATAAAGTGAATATTTAGATAATCCTTACCTGCTTTTGAGACGGAATATTATCAACAGTTTAAAGTTCCCTTATACCTCTCGCATTACTGTGTATGTATTTTGTCTTTTTTTCTACAGCAATTTCCATGAGGCATTTATTGCTCATTGAAATTTGAGTGGGGCTCACAAGTAATGCTCAGGGACCTTAAAATCCAATCCCAGTGGTACCGCATCATAGGGACAGAGTCTTATGTAAGGGCCTGATGATGCAGTACTGACAGCTAAGTAGTGCTGTTGGCCATCAAGGCTAAGTCTGGGGGTGCTTGGAAGGCTATACCAGACCAAGATATAACTTGAATTTTTGTTCATGTAAAGTACACATCCCTGACCTTTCCTGGCCCTTCATCAAGCATGCTAATTATTTGAATGAATGGTATAAAATTAAGTGGACATCCTTTAAAAATAATTTCACTTTAGCATTCAACTGAAAGCCTAAGAAGGCCAAATATAGTACCTTTTATGGAAGCTGCTTTGAATAAGTGAAAGAATGTATCATGTCACCTAGTTTCCATACAGTTCTCTGTGGACCTGTGTAGGCTCAATCTTATGATCTGCGTTTAAGGCCCAGAAACCTTTGTTGATGGTCTTTGCCCTTGTACATTGGAGAGAATTCCAGGGGTATTTTATTTCTGATCTCTTATAGTTACTGATAGTTTTTATAAATTGCTTTTTTTTTTTTTGCATCATCCAGTGCTTTATTATTATAAAGGTTGTTTTTTTTTTTTGGATCACACACTGCACAGCTCAGAGGTTACCCTGGTTCTGCACTCAACTCCTGGCAGTGCTCAGGGAACCATATGGGATACTGAAGATCGAAGCTGAGTTGGTCACGTGCAGGGCAAAAGCCCTACCTACTGTGCTATCACTCCAGCCCCTGTTTTTATTTTTAACACACTCAGAGATACTTACTCAGGGTATACTCCTGGCTCTGCGCATAGGGATTACTTCAGTGATTCTCAATGGACTACGTGGGTGCTGAGGATCAAACCTGGGCAGGTCACATGCAAGGACTATCTCTCCAGTCCCAAGACGATTTTTTTTTTAAAATTTTTTTTATTTTTACAATTACAAAGATATACAATAAAAAGTTCATATTTGGGTTTTGGTCATACAGTGTAGCAGCACCCATCCCGGCCACCAGTGCCCCCCATCCTCCCACCAACCCACCCCCCCCCTCCCCCAACCCTCCTCCAAGGCGGCGGGTTCTTTATTTCTTTCCATTTCTATCTTTCTCTCTTCCCTCTCCAGACTATGGATTACAGAACATACATTAAAGGGTTGTCATGTGTATCCTTTTGCCTCTATTTAATGCTCCGTTCTAGGTTGGCATTAGTACCCTCACAATTGTTAGCACACTGTTCCATTTTCTGTCTTACCTAGCCTCCCACACGTTTGTGATAATTTCCCACCTTTGACAGGACCTCCTGATGTATGTTTCACTTGACCTTGGATATTGGTATCATAATATGTACCTATATATTTATGTTATGCAGATAAATGCAGTCATTCTGTAACTGTCTCTCTCCTTCTGGCTAATTTATCTCAACCAATCTTCTCCATGTCCATCCATTTGTAGGCAAATTTTATAACTTCATTTTTCCTAACAGCTGCATAGTATTCCATTGTGTAGATGTACCAAAGCTTTTTATCCAGTCATCTATTTTCGGGGACTCGGGTTGCTTCCAGATTTGTGAATTGCTGCTATGAACATAAAAGTAGGGTTGTATTATTTTGGTTTCCCAGAGTAGATTCCCAGGAGGGTATGGCTGGGTCAAATGGGAGTTCAATTTCTAGTCTTTGGAGGAATGTCCATATTGTTTTCCAGAAAAGGCTGTACCAGCCGGCATTCCAACCAACAATGGATTTGTGTTCCTTTTCCCCACACCCAGGCGAACACTTGTTTTTTTGTTCTTTATATGCCACAGTCTCTGTGGTGTAAAGTGGTATCTCATTGTTGTTTTGATTTGCATCTCTCTGATGATTAGTGATGATGGGCATTTTTTCATATGTTTTTTGCCATTCAATTTCTTCCTTGCTGAAGTTTCTGTTCATTTCTTCTCCCCCATTTTTTGATGGGGTTCTTGTTTTCTTCTTGTAAAGTTCTACCAGTGCCTGATATATCCTGGATATTAACCCCTTATCAGATGAGTATTGGGTGAATATTCTTTCCCCATTCTGTAGACTGCTTTTTGTATCTTAGTCACTGTTTCTTTTGAGGTGCAGAAGCTTTTTAGTTTCATGTTAAATCCCAATTTATTTTTTTCTTCTAGTTTGTTTGTTAGAGATGTTTCATCTTTGAAGATGCATTTAGCTTCAATGTCATGGAGGGTTTTTTTTTCTTCAATGTGCTTTATGGATTCAAGTCTGATATTGATCTCAATATCAGACTTGAATCCATAAAGCACATTGAAGAAAATATAGGAAACACAAGAATTTTTTGAAAAAACAACAACTATGCTCTTTATATGTAGTGGAAGGTAAAGATAGAAATTCTTCTTTAAGTTAGTTGTACACAAAAACGGAGACCAATACCAAGTACCTGGAAACTAAACAGCTCACTGCTGAACAACCAGCAAGTCATAAAAGAAATCAAAGAGGAAATCCAAAAGATTTCTGGAAATAAATGAGACTGAAGACATGAATTACCAGAACTTGTGGGATACAGCAAAAGCAGTAAGTTCAAGTTTAAGAGGCAAGTTCATAGCTCTTAAAGCACTCATAAGAAAAGAAGAAAAGGCCATCATAAACAGTCTGACTTCACAACTTAAGATGTTAGAGAGTGATCAACAAAAGGAGCCCAACCGAAGCAGAAAAGAAAGAAATAATAAAACTTAGAGCAGAAATCAATGAGATGGAAAGTCAAAAAAATCCAGAAGATCAACAAAACCCAAAACCTGGTTCTTTGAAAAAAAATAAACAAGATTGACAAACCACTTGCAAGACTTGAAGGAAAAAGGAAAAGAGAGAACCCAAATAAATAGAATCAGAAATGAAAACGGGGATATCAGATAGGGAAACCACAGAAATTCAAAAGATCATCAGAGATTACTATGAGAGCCTGTATGCCACGAAACGAGAGCCTAGAAGAAATGGACAAATTCCCTGAATTCCTATAGCCTCCCAAGTCTGCAACAAGAAGATTTGGAATACCTCAACAAAACCTATCTCCATCGAGGCAATAGAATCGGTAATCAAGAGTCTCCCCAAACACTAAAGCCCAGGTCCAGATGGATTCACCAGTGAATTCTACAAAACATTTAAAGAGGACCTACTCCCAATTCTTTTTCAAGCTCTTCCGGCAAATTGAAGAAACAGAAATACTCCCAAATAGCTTTTACGAGGCAATATCACCCTGATACACAAAGCAGACAGAGATGTCACAAAAAAGGAAAACTACAGACCAATCTCCTGATGAATACAGATGCTAAGATCTTCAACAAAATACTAGCAAATAGAATCCAAAGAGTCATCAAAAAGATTATATACCATGACCAAGTAGGATTCATCCTGGGAATGCAAGGATGGTTCAACATCCGCAAGTCAATCAACATAATACATCACATCAACAAAAAAGAAAAAGAAAAACCATATGATCATATCAATAGATGCAGAGAAGGCATTTGACAAGATTCAACACCCGTTCATGATAAAAGCTCTCTGTAAAATGGTTATTGAAGGAACCTTCCTCAAAATAATTCAGGCCATCTACTACAAGCCCACAGCGAGCATCATTCTCAATGGGGAAAACTGGAAAGCCTTCCCCTTAAGATCAGGGACTAAGACAAGGCTGCCCACTAATCACCACTTCTATGCAATATTGTACTGGAAGTACTTGCCATAGCAATCAGGGAAGAAAAAAGACATTAAGGGCATCCGGATAGGAAGGGAAGAAGCCAAGTTGTCACTATTTGCAGATGACATGATAGTATACCTGGAAAACCCGGAAACTCCCTACCAACAGGCTCCTAGAAATAATACATTCCTATAGTAGAGTGGCAGGGTACAAAATCAATACCCAAAAGTCAATGGCCTTCCTATATGCAAACAGCGAAAGAGAAGAAAGGGACATTAAAGAAACTATCGCATTCACAATTGGCCACAGAAAATCAAATACCTATGAATCAGTTTGACAAAGAATGTAAAGGATCTCTACAAAGAAAACTAAAAACGTTACTTCAGGAAATAAAAGAGGACCTGAAGAAATGGAGACACATTTCCTCCTCATGGATTGGAAGGATTAACATTATCAAAATGGTAAGACTCCCTAGAGCTTTATACAGATTCAATGTGGTCCCTATAAAGATACCCATGATATTCTTCAAAGAAATCAAACAAATGCTCCTGAAATTTGTATGGAATAATAAAACCCCCACGAATAGCTAAAGCAATCCTTGGGAAAAAGAAGATGGGATGGTATCACTTTCCCCAACCTCAAGCTCTACTACAGAGCAGTTGTAATTAAGGCAGTGTGGTATTGGTATAGAGATAGACCTCTAGACCTATGGAATAGGAACTGAATATCCTGAAAAAGCACTCTCAAATATACAACCACTTAATCATCGATAAAAAATATTAACTGGAGCAAAGAAAGCCTCTTCAACAAATGGTGCTGGGAAAACTGGGCAGCTACATGTAAAAAAATGAACTTAGACCACCTTCTATCTCCATGCACAAAAGTCAGATCAAAATAGATTATAGATCTAAACATCAGACATGAATCTATAAAGGTACATCGAAGAAAACATAGAAGAAACGCTACTCGACATCGAAACTAAAAGTATCTTTAAAGAGGACACACCACTGACCAAGCAAATGGAAGCAAAAGATAAACAAATGGGATTATATAAAATTGAAAAGCTTCTGCACCTCAAAAAGAAATGGTGACCAAGATACAAAGACAATCCATAGAGTGGGAAAGGATATTCACCCAATACCCATCTGACAAAGGGTTAATATCCAGGATATATCAGGCACTGGTAGCACTCCACAAGAAAAAAAAGCTAACCCCATCAAAAAATGGGGAGAAGAAATGAACAGAAGCTTCCAAAAAAGAAGAAATTCGAATGGCCAAAGGCATATGAAAAAGTGCTCTTCATCTTTAATCATCAGGGAGATGCAAATCAAAACAACAATGAGGTACCATCTCACACCACAGAGACTGGCACACATCCAAAACAGCAAGAGACAACCGGTGCTGGCGTGGATGTGGGGAAAAAGGGACTCTCATCCACTGTTGGTGGGAGTGCCGGCTGGTCCAGCCCTTTTGGAAAACAATATGGGCATTCCTCCGAAAACTAGATATTGAGCTCCCATTTGGTCCAGCAATAGCACTCCTGGGAATATACCCAAGAGACCGAAAAACACATAGCAGAAACACTATCTGTACTTCTTTTATTCATCTCTGAGCTATTCAATATAGCTAGAATCTGGAAACAACCTAAATGCCCGAGAACAGAGGACTGGCTAAAGAAACTGTGGTTCATCTACACTATGGAATACTATGCAGCTGTCAGGAAAGATGAAATTATGAAATTTACCTGCAAATGGATGGACATGGAGACTATCATGCTGAGTGAAATTAGTCAGAAGGAAAAGGACAGATATAGAATGACTGCATTCATTAGTAGGACATAAATAGATACCAGTGTTTTGCTAAATGTGGGAAATTGTAATGGCAGATTAAAACTCACCATTGAATATACACAAAGAGACTTAAGTGATAAACTCTAAATATCTGCAGGGCTAGCCACAATGTGTAAAATAAGAAGGAGAGAGATGCAGAGACAGAGAGAGACAGAGAGAGAAAGAGAGGATACTGGGGTACCTGCTATTGAGGCAGCCTGGGGTGGGCGGGAGGGTGGGGTACATTGGTGGTGGAAATGGGGCACTGGTGGAGGGATGGGTGCTGGTATACTGTATTACCAAGAACCAATTATGAACACCTTTGTAATTGTATGTCTCACGGTGGTATAATAAAAAAAGAGAAAAAAAAAGAAAACTCTTCTTTATATTTCTGTCTTGTTGTGTTTTTTGGCCATACCTAGCAGTGCTCTGGGGGCAAGATGGTGTAAGTATATATATATGATTATGAGGTAGGGAACAGGAGAAAAGATTCTGTCAGTAAAGTAGGTAAGATATGAGAATAAACTGGAATGAAACTAGAACAAAGGAATGAAAAGTACACCTTGTCTCCCTAGGTAGTAATGATTTCTGTGACAAGGAAAAGGAAACTTGTACAATGCCAAGAGATTATTATTTGATTCGGTTATTATCCCAAATCTTCAATTTTTTTCAGCATTGCTGCAGGATTATATGTAGATTCAATATTAAAACCTTCATTCAAAGAATCTTTGACTAACACAGAAGAAAATCTGGAGAAATTTGAATTTCACAGACGAAAGCAAAGTTAAATGTCCAGGATTTTAACTTTTGCTCACAAATATTTCACCACATAGCTCTGAGATGGGTGTAAAGAAAATATATCAATGAAGAATCCTTGCCCAGTGGAAAGTTCAGACTAGAAATAATTAAAATATAAATTCAAAAAAAAGTTCCATTATTTTTTAAAATATTTTTTTTTACTACCGTCGCGATATACAATTATAGAGATGTTCATGTTTGAATTTCGGTTCTACAGTTGTTCCAGTACCCATCCCTCCACCTATGCCCATTTCTCACCACCAATGTTCCCAGTTCCCTCCCTCTTCCCTTAGCCTGCCTCCATGGCAGTTCTTATCTCCTTTCACTCTTTCTCTCTCTCTTGTCTCTCTTCCTCTCTCTCTCTCTACTTCTCACTTCCCTTTCTTACACATTGTGGATTATAGTACATTTAGAGGTTATCATGTGTATCTTTTTGCTTATATTCAATGCTCAGTTCTTAGATGGTATCATCACTTTTCAATGATTATCAGGACACTGTTCCCTTCTCTGTCTTACCTAGCCTCTGACTCCCGCATGTTTGTGGTATACCAGGTTTTTAGATATCGTGCAGGCGTTCATGTGCCATGAGGGATTGGGCTGTGTCCAGCTGTGAAGTCCGACCAGAGGATAACTGTGGTTGTGTTGCATGAGTGGTTTCTGACTTCTGGGGAGCCTGGCAGAGGACAGGCCATGGAGCAAAAACCCGTCCACACCCCAAAATGCCCCATCAGTCTAGCACAGGGCGGGAAGGCAGAGACTCCACCCCTGCACCTGAATACCTAATGTCCGTCCAGTGGAGAGCCCCAGCAGCAGTTCTAAGTGGGTATGCCAGGCCTTTGTTGAGGGAGCCGGTGGGGGAGGGAGCCCTACAGGCTCCCTAAAAACCTGGTTGGAATAGTCACGAAATCTCTCATGCCTGGGCTTGAATTCAGCTTCTCTCTGGCGTTGGGCTGTGTCAAGCTGTGGAGTCCAGACCAGAGGGGTGACTGTGGTTGTGTTAAGTGCGAGGTTTTCTGATACTTCTGTTCTTAAAATTTACTTTCTGAGTTTCTAGAACATGATTGGTTCCACTAGTTTGATGTACCATGTGGCCGCAATTGGCCACACAACTCGAGAGCCGGATGGCAGGTCTCCCCTGTGTGTCTGAGTTTATGCATGATGGCCAATAGCCCTGAGGAGTTCATGGGTGGGACCACCGGGCCTCCTGGATGGGGACAGAGAGGGGAGTGGGGAACCCAGCTCTAACTCCATGAACACCCAGTGACTTCTGCCTCTGAGAACATGGACTTGAACTTGGCTGCTCTGCTGGGCTGGGGGTTGGGATCAGTGTATGCCTTGGGTGGGGCTCTGATGAGCTGTGGAGTCTGAACTCCAGAAAATGGCAGCTATTATGGTGAGCGAGTTTCATCTGGCTGCTTCCGAGGCCTTACTGTGGTGATGGGTGGGGACCAAAACCCATCTTGCCTCCTGTGAGTCTTTGGTCAGCTGAACTAGGGGAGAGCCAGATGACAGCTCTCCCAGTGTGTCTGAGTCGCTGCATGATGACTGATAGCCCTGGAGGCAGTTCATGGATAGGACCACCAGGTCTCCTGGACGGGACAGAGAGGGGAATGGGAACCACAGCTCCATCTCCACGAACACCCCATTATGTTTTAGATGGGCTCTCAAACTTTTTTTGTGTTAATCTAGCTCTTAAATTTGTTACAAAATAGTTTCCAGTTCAGGAAAGTAGTTTATTCTAACAGTAGTTTATTTACAGAGATGCAATTTCTCCCTGAAAGAGTCAGCATCAGGAGAAATTTTTTTCTCTTTGGAAAAATGTATAAAGCAGTGTATTACTCTGACCTGTGCTAGGTAGGCGACTCTGCAGCTGGCTATCCGGTGTAAATATTTCCACCCATCTGAGATCAGCTTGAATCTAGCCCGTGGATGACATAGAGCAACTCCCCTCTCTACATATTTGTTATTCCATAGCAGTTCTTCCAGTCCTGTGCCCTGTTAGGGAAACGAAGAGGTGCAGAAAGACCTTGGGATGTGAAGCATGACATGCACCTCATCATATTACTGCCATATCTATTCCTGTTTGGCCTCGAGTGCTGTTTTGGTGCTATCTGTCAGAAAGGTTTTTGAAGTAGTGAATGAACAGTCAGATATTTTGTAGTTTATTGCTCTGAGGGACAAGAGCCATTTGTGAGAGAGGTAATCTCAGACAATGCTCTTTTAAAATTTATTTAAAAGAGTTAGAGATTTGGACAATTCTAAAAGAAAAATATGTGTTGTTTTTGGATAGATTTTAAATAAAAGACCACAACAATACTTTTAAAAACAAAAATCATTGTGAAGGGTTGAAGATAAATAAAAGTTGTTAAGGGCTGAAAATAGCTGTCATATTTTTATCCAATAAATAATGTGTTGGGCCCGCCACCCCAGCAGAGCCTCACAACAAGCCAGACGACCCCCCCACTCCATGAGGGTCTCCATTTTCCACATCCGGACTTCCCACTCATCAGCACCTCCACCCAGCAAACCAGCCTATCACAGCCCAGCTCATCGAGATCCACCTGCAGCAGTCTAAAAAAAACCGCTGTTTTTGACTTAGATTAAAAATCCGGCCCAGGTATGCTGATCCAGAGACTCACAGACATGGAGCAGAGCTGCTACTGTCTTTCCCTGTGCCCAGCCGCTCATGAGTGCCCAGGAGGGATGGCAGGTTCTAGCCCTGGCCCACCACTCCAGCATGTCTCACAACAAGCCAGACCACCCCCCCACTCCATAAGGGCCTCCCACATCCGGACTTCCCCCTCATCAGCACTTCACCCATCCAGCAGACCAGCGGCCGCATGGTTCATCAATAAATGCTGGATTTTGAGATGACTACAAGAGTGTGCTACCCTTAAGGCAGAGCCTGGCAAGCTACCCATGTTGTATTTGATATGCCAGATACCAGTAACAATTATAGACCTCATTCCCATGACCTGATGGAATGAATTGGAAGCTCTTTATATTCCTGGAGCAAGCAGGTGCCCTTGGGCTCTACTTGCATGAGACAGGTCATATGGAGATGTTACTCGTGCCCGCTTGAGCAAATCGATGATGAACGGGAAGATAGTGATACAGTGAAATATTGTGTTCCAACATGTATAAAAGCCATTTTTATGCTTATTAACATTATATATATATATATATTATACTCAGTTTTTCACTGGATGCTTTCCATTTTATAACTTAGCAAAATTTTTATAGAAATTGCAAATTTGACAAATTCTCTTTTATAAACAAAGTAAGTTAAATCTTGTTACATTCCAGATCCCTTAAATGACTTCAGAAGTCTGCTGTTAAAAAATTATTAATACAACAATAAAATAAAATGTACTTAGGTCATTCAATTTGAAGATTCAGAAAATCTCTTTCCAAATGACAATGTGCTTTAGTTACAGTCCATTGTCAACTTCTGTTTTAGGAAAACATTTCTTTAGAATTTGCAAAGTTAGATAGGCAAAATCTATTAGGTATGTAACTCTCTCTTAAATCTTGGCTAATAAATGCTTAAAAAGAAAATGGAATCTCTTGTTTCAAGTGTCTCTGAACATAAATGAGCAAATACATACATTTAATTTGCTATTGTAGGTCATTCTACAAATAGTAGTTTTGCTAGTGTTCTAACATTTTCAAACAAAGTATGTACCTTTCATTTTTCTATTTAGCAATTATTAATTGAGGGCCATCATTTTCCACATCTGGACTTCCCTCTCATTAGAACTCCACCCAGCTTAAGAGCCTATTATAGCCTGGCTTTGTAGGCGCAAGCGGCCACATGGTTCAACAATAAATGCTGGATTTAGAGGTGGCTACAAGAGTATGCCACCCACATGGCAGAGCCTGCAAGCCTCCCATGTTGTATATGATATGCCAAATACCAGTAAAAATTATAGACCTCATTCCCATGACCTGATGTAATGGTTTGAGGCTCTTTTGTTGTTGCTGGAGCAAGAAGATGCACTTGGGCTCTCACTAGCATGAGACAGGACATATGTTACTGGTGCCTGCTTGAGCCAATCAATGATGAATGGGAAAACAGTGATACAGTGAATTTTCATAATTTGTCAGAGAGCTGAAATATATCATTAAAAATGATGTTTCTATAATTTCATATTGTAAGTGAATTTTCATTGCTTAAAATGTACTTTTTTTTTTTGCTTTTTGGGTCACACCACAGCGATGCTCAGGGGTTTTCCTGGCTCTGCACTCAGGAATTACTCCTGGCGGGTGCTTGAGGGGGACCATATGGGATGCTGGGATCGAACCCAGGCGGCACAGGTCGCGGCGGAGTGCAAACAAAACAGCCTACCGCTGGGCTAGCCGCTTGGCCCCTTAAAATGTACTCTTTTAAACTAACATAGAACATTTTATAAAAATAATCTTGAGCATCTATATATATTGAATCATTAACAAGTATTAATTAAATGCTAAAAATAATCAATGTAAAATTTCCTTTAGTGTGTATTTTCTCCCTTTACTACTGTGCCCTTTAGTAAAGCATGCCACTCACTTTTAAACCATTGTAAAATGGATTGCTATTCTTAAGTGAAGCTATAATAGTTCTTAATAATTACAGTACAAAACTGGGAGAAAACAAAAAACCCATATGTTTCCAGTATGTTTCTTACATTTCCATGACTTAGACTGTACATCTAAGTAATGGAACAGCATCTATTGGCTATGTTGTTTGTAAATTAGGTAGTGATGTTTTCACTATAATATTTGCTACCTTGTGGTTTGTGTGATTTTGCCCTCATGGTCAGCTGCACACAGGGGGAGAGCCAATAGCAGCTCTTCCCCCTGTATCTCAGTCTCTGGATCCAGGCATACCTGGGCTTGAAATAGACCTTGCTATAGGGTGGGATTCTGACAAGCAGGGTTTGTGATCCAATTTTCTGCAGGGTGGAGCTCTGACGGGCTGTGCAGTAGTCCAGATGTTGAAAATGGTGGCCTCATGGTATGGGGGTTCCTCTGGCTTCTTGTGAGGGCTCTGCTGGGATGGCAGATAAAAGCTAGACCTGCCTTTCCTCCTGGGCACCTCACGGTCAGCCTGTGCACAGGAGAGCCAGTAGCATCTCTGCCCCGTGTATCTGAGTCTCTGGATCAGGCATACCTGGCCTTGAAATAGACCTTGATGTGGGTGGGACTCTGAGGTGCCCAGAAGGGAAGGCGGGTCTATCCCTGGCCTGCCATTCCAGCAGAGCCTCACAAGAAGCCAGAGGAACCCCCGCACTAAGAGGGGCGCTGTTTTCTAACTTATCCAAACTCTACACCTTGTCACAGCTCCACCCAACAGAAAAGCCAATTTTTTCCTGCTCATCATTAAATGCATGAGATGAGAGGCTACTACAAGAGTATCCCACCCGCACGTCACAGCCTGGCAAGCTATCCGTGTTGTATTTGATATGCCAAAACCCAGTATCAATTATAGACCTCATTCCCAGGACCTGAAGAATGGTTTGAGGTCTTTATATTCCTGGAACGAGCTGATGCCCTTGGGCTACACTGGCATATGATAGGATGTATGGAGATGTTACTGGTGCCAGCTCAAGCAAATCGATGGAACAATGGAAGGCAAGTGATATAAGTGACACAAGTGATTTGCTACCTTATAGTTGGTAAAATGAATTATTACAGTATAATATAGATGGGATCAATGATACTGTTATCATAAAACAGGTTTAATTCCTAATTCTGTTAGAGTATGAAAATTAGCACACATACTCAGATGTCAATGTAGTTGTAGTAACTCAATTAATAGCTTTTAGGGGTAGTTGGATCCCCCAGTGTTCTCTCTCCAGATACCATGTTTGTTTTTTATTGGTTTTTTTTTTTTGCTTTTTAAGGGTCACACTAGAGATGCTCAGGGGTTACTCTTGGCTTTTCACTCAGGAATCACTCCTGGCGGTGCTCGAAAGACCATATGGGATGCCGGGATCGAACCCCAGGTGGGCCACATGCAACAGACGCCCCCTCCCGCTGTTCTATTGCCCGCCCTTATTGGTTCCTTTGTACCTTGTGTTTAGTCCATGGTAGTTTCTTATTGTTTCATCCTTTGGTGTCTCATAGCTTTTAATGGCCCACTGGTCTGTCACTATTACTTGTAGTCTGCGTCTCCTTACTGGTGCTTGACAATCTTGGTGTCTTTCACTTTTCTTTCTTTCCTCTGGCAACATGTTGCGCTTTCTTCGCCATCCAAACAGACAGGGACATAATTTACCTTTTCTTCAGAGTAAAGACAGTTACTTGATCTGTCCTTCCCCTCCTAATGTTCTTATTCTGGTAGCTTCAGCAGGGTTTGAACTCCATTTGATCTCTTATCTTGATACTGTCTACCCTTATAGTTGCTGGTATTTAAATGACCAATTGTATTTTTTAAATAATCTGGAATCTCCCTTTTTTCCACCACCACCAGAGCAATACTAATCATAAGTCAAGTATCCACGATTCCACACAAGCTTCTTTCTAATGAATGAAAACCCTTTATTCCAACAAGAATAAAAGTAAAAATACCTTGGAAATTAGAAAAAAAATGCCAATATTTATACTATTGTACAGACACACTAACTTTCTGTTTTTACTGAGATAAGATAATAAATTTTGTGTGACATATTTTTTCAGACAGAGAAAAATGTCTTTCACTACCTCTTCCAAAATATGAAAAGTAAGGAGCAGTGAGAGCTACTGTAGGTCAGGCTTTCACCCTGCACCCTGGGGAGCTAGGTTCTATATCAACATATTATATGGTTCCTGAACATTACCAGACCACCAGGAAGATCCAATGAATACAAAAAAGTAAAATATGATAATAGATGATTGTAGCCAAACAACAAAGTATTCCGAGAAATCAATCGATCATACCTAACAATGTGATTTTTCTGATTTTTGTGTTCATTTTATTTTGTTCTAGCTGTTTTTGGCTTTTGGGGTCACACCTAATGTGTGCATTAGGCCTTGCTCTTGATCTCAGGTATAACTACAAGTGAAGCTAAGGGTCATATCATAGATCCCAAATCTGGGTAGTTCCGCAGAGTAAGTGTGTTATCTGCCATAATATCTCTTTAGCCTGAAATCTTTATTTTGTTGTAGAGAAAATTCTCAGAGCAATTTGACTAAGGAAATGATCAAAGAAAGTTAAAGAGTCTGTGGACAACAATTATAGCATACTGAGATGTGGTTGCCCCGCTGGTTTGATTAAACTAAACTCTGTCCTGGGATTTGATCCTGGGCACCTCATATGGTGTCCGAAACCTGCCAGAAGTGATGTATGAAAACAGCCAGGAGTAAGCCTGGAGCACCACTAAATGTGGCCTACTTCCCACTTACCTCCAATGGAAAAAGGGAAAAATCTAGATAGTATTATATATTTGCTGTATTTTGTGATTGACTCCAGTACTTTATTGCACAACACAAATGATGCTTAAGGACAAAGAAAAATGTTTAATGTAGTGCCATGTACCTATTTTCTCATGTGATTCATGACTTTGATTCTGAAAATTTCAAAAATAAAAAATAAGTCCCATGGTGAGTCCTACATTTGCTATTAGAAAACAGAAAGCCGCCATAATAACTCATAAAAACTTATTCCTTTTTATGTTTTGTACTAGCAGAACGTTAG
>JAJIBD010007465.1:0-57557 GCA_021461705.1 Cryptotis parvus | reverse complement strand
AGCACATGGATTTGATTTTGTACTTGAGTCTTATTGTACACAGTTGTTTTTTCTTAAGTGTTAAGAAATATAGCTACTGAACTACTTGACTTGTTCAGCAGATCCAGCAATTTGGTCTATTGGCTGAATCACTCATTTGGAAGCAGAATTTCTAGAGAGGGGGATTACTGAGGAGCAAGGCATAGAAGATGATAAATTCCTGTATGTCTTTACCCTCATTTAAAAATGCTGGTTGCTACAAAAGTCTGGGTATTTTAAGATTTTTCTGCAAGATGAGTAGTCATCATTTCAGTACTCACGGTTTCCTACAGAGGAAGGGGGGCTAGAATGGAGAGATAAACTAGACAATGAGAGTGGTGAGTGGACCAGTGTTTTCCTTTTGACAGATCAGCATTTGCCTACTGGACCCTATCCCAGTAGATGGTGAATAAATAGGGCAGAGGACTCACCACTCAGCACTTCTCAGTGACTCATGCCTAGTATTGGCCTGGGTCAGTGGCAATATTCTCTGCGTTCAGTAAAGAAACACAGAGAATTTTTCTAAATATGACAGGAGTCCCATATACTCTTAGTGGAATTTTTACTTTAAACTTTATTTTAGTCATAATGATTTACAGTACTATTAATGATAGGGGGTTCATGTATGCGCTGTTTCAACATCACACCCTCCACCTGAGTGTTGGCTTCTTTCCACCATTATTTCAGGATTCCCTCCCTCCACCCACCCATGATTCCTTACTCTGACCTGTCTCCACAATGGTTAACTCGGTTCCTTTTTTCCCCCTCTCTCTCTCTTTTTTGTCACACCCGACAATGCTCAGGGGTTACTCCTGGCTCTGCAGTCAGGAATTAATTACTCCTGGCGGTGCTTGTGGGACCATATGGATACTGAGGATCAAATGTGGTTCTGCCATGTGCAAGGTAAACGCCCTACCTGCTGTGCTATTGCTCTGACCCCAGTAAATAATCTCAGTTTTGAGATTAGTTCTCAGCTATTGTTGCTTTGGACATTTTTTATTCCACTTGCTCTGTTTTTATTTGTTTGTGTTGTTTTGTTTGATTTTGGGGCTTGAGGGATAATAAGTGGTGCCAGGGGTAGAATGTAGGTCAGCTGCATAAAGGGCGAAGCACTTTACAATGGTGCCATCTCTCTGGCCCTCTCTTACCATGCTTCTCAATATCCTACATAAGGAGAGATCATTCTGCTGCCCATCTTCTTCTGACCGACTTCACTCAGCATGACTTCCATATCCGTCCCATGGCATCTCTTCTTATAGCTGAGCGGTATTCCATTGTGTATGGTGACTTTCTTTATCCAATCATCTATTCTTTGACACTTGAGTGGTTTCCAGATGTTGACTATCGTGAATATTGCTACAGTGAATATAGGAGACAAATACTGTTTGGGAATGGATTTTTTGGTTCTTGGTTAGAAACCAAGAAGTGAAGTGCTGGGTCAAATGGAAACTCAGTTTTCCAAGAGTGTCCCACATTGTTTTCCCAAAAGGTTGAACCACTTGGCATTCCTGTGAACAAAGGCTGAGCTCCCTTCTCCCGTGTATGCCTGATGTGAAATGTCAGCTATGTACCTTCGGATGGCTCTCTAATGGTCTTGAGGTCCTGGGGGCACACCTGGAGATGTTTTGTGGTTACTCCTGCCTTAGTGTTCAGGACTATACCTGGCTATGCTGGGGGGGCCCATGTGGTGCTGAGGATCAGACCTAGGATTGCATCATGCATAGCATGTGCTCCAGCCCTTTCCTCCACATGGTTTGTTAAAGAAGCTCCAAGCAATCAATACTAGTTTCATTAGTGATTTGAAATATACATATATATATATGTATATATATATACATATATATGTATATATATATATATGTATATATATTATATAAAAAATTAAAATAAAGCCCCAGTGATATTTGGGGTCCTGGAACCACTCTAGCAATGCTTGACCTGGCAGTGCAGGCCTGACAAGTTGCTTGGGAGCCCTGAGGCTTATGTCTGAAGGTGCTTGGGAGTCATATGGTGTCAGGGATCTACTTCAGGGCTTAGCACATGTCAAGTCTGTGCTCTTACCACTGACCTATTTCCCAGGCCCCTCAATAGTGGCAATTTCTGTGACCAACCATATTTATTTTATTGTGATTTGTCTAATTTGAACTGAGAGAAGGAACTAGCAGGAATCAAGAAGATAGGTATAAAATGAAAGAAGGATAGACTTGCTTTTTTTGCAAACCCTTGTTCTCTCTCTCTCTGTGTGTAATTTTTATTTATTTATTTATTTTTAATTAATTAATTTATTTATTTATTTTTTTGCTTTTTGGGTCACACCGGCGATGCTCAGGGGTTACTCTGGCTCTTCACTCAGGAATTACTCCTGGCGGTGCCTGGGGACCATATGGGATACCGGGGATCGAACCCAGGCCGGCACAGGCGGGCTGCGTAAGGCAACGCCTACCCGCTGGGCTATCGCTCCGGCCCTGTAATTTTATTAACAATGAGTGCTATAATGAAAACTCTCCAATTAGAGTCAACATTAAGTTGATTGGGGCTGGAGCACACAGCGGGGAGGGTGTTTGCCTTGTATGCAGCCAACCGGGTTCATTCCCCGGCATCCTATATCCCCCAGCACCACCAGGAGGAATTCCTAAGCAAAGAGCCAGGAGTAACCCCTGAGCATCACCAGGTGTGATCCAAAAAAAAAAAAATTGATTAACATAAAATATATGTAAAATACAGTGTTGCAGTACACTGTTGCCCAGAGCCTCTGCATCTTGCCTGGAGTTACCTCCTGCAGAACACTTTGTAGAAAAGGGGTGTAAGACAGTTTAGATCTGTGACCTTATGAGGCAGTATATCTTACCATGTATTCTATGTTAGCTGGTATAAATATTTTTCTCTCTTGCTAGCATAATCATTAAGGGACTAGATAGATCTAATCAGTATATTTACCTGGCAACGTTGGATCTCTAAGTATAATCTAGTTATCCAGAGAGAAATGCTGTTTGCCTCCAAACAAGCAAACATGGCTCTCTAATAAGTCTAAAAGACTAATATACAAAACAACTATGAAATAAAGACAAAAAATCATGTGAAGGTTTGGAGAAAATATATCTGGTTGTAGAATATCCATAGTACAGATACATGCCCCTTCCCCATCTGCAAAGTGCCTGGTGGAAACCAAGGGCCTGCAGCATTGGGGGGGGAGGAAGAGGGGGTGGTATCAACATTTCAATGGGATTAAGTGAGGTTCTGGGGGAAGGTACCTGAGGGGCATTGATCCTAACTGCTTTCCATTGACTTGGGCCTGATGTGGGTCAGTCAGGGCTGAAAAAGTTATAAAACCTGTAGCCTGCTTTCTTCCACACCTTTTCTATTCTTCCTCTTCAATCTCTGCCTCTGCTCTCCTCTCTCTGATCTCTTCCCTGCTGGGCCTTAGCACATGGTAGCAGCCGTCTTGGCCTAGGATTCTAAACCTACCTGTGGCGGGGCCCAGCTAGGAACCTAAAGTCTGGGGTTTTCCTATTGTTAGATTGTATACCAGTACAAGTGTAAGTAAAAAGCCTTTTGAAATTTTGCTGGTTTCTTGAGTCTTTCTCTGTCTGCTGGCTGCCGATCCCCTGGGGCAAAAGGGGATCCCTATACCCTGCTCCCGGATTGTGTTGGGGCACCCAATGGTACTCCAACAATATAGCACTCATATTCTCTCTCGAACACCTATCTCTCTCTTCTATGCTTGCTCTCTCAAGTGCATGTCCTGTCCTGAAAGTATTTCTCTCCTCTGCACTTTCCATTCTGAAGAAACCTGTGTTCTCTCTCTCTCTCTCTCTCTCTCTCTCTCTCTCTCTCTCTCTCTCTCTCTCTCTCTGCTTTTTGGGTCACACCTGACCATACTTAGTGTTTAATCCTGGCTCGATACTCAGGAATTACTCCTGGCAGTTCTCGGGGAACCATATGTGATGCTGGGGATCAAACCCGAGTCAGCCCCATGCAAGGCAAACACCCTACCCAAGTACTATCTCTTTGGCCCCATATCTTTTGTATTTTAAATGAAACGATCTAAACATCATGATTTACCAAGTGAGTAACAGTACAGATGTTTCAGGTTTTCAGTGTCCCAACATCAGTCCCACCACCAGTGTCACCATTCCTCCACCAATGTCCCTAATTTCCCACCGACCCCCAAGCCAGCTCCCTTTAGTAGGCACAACTAATCTACTTTGTATTGCTTGTTACAACACGTATCTCATAATGGTGTTCTAAAGTCATTTTCTAAGGATTTGCTGAGCTGTTAGTTGCTAGTTGAGCCTTCTGTGTTATGTTTTCACTCATTGAGCTTAGTGGATTCTATACAACTTTTTCATCTAATTTGCTGTGCTTCCCCTGGGTTGCTCGCTCTGTGGCTCGGAGGCATTGCAGGGCTGTATGTATGGCTGTCTACTTTGCTTTGGAGCTTGTGGCAGTCATCTGCTGGTGTTTCTCCAAGATCAGCCATGAAGCTGGGGCATTGCTGGAGTGGTAGTGGGAGCTGGATGTGGGTGGGTGGAGCGCTGGGCTTTTGGCAGGTCTGCCTCCATCCTGTTAAGGCTCCAGAGATCTGGGCCCGTGACCACCTGGCCTACCTGCAGTAACACAACTGCTAGTGTCTCTTGAGATCAAGTCATGAATCTGGGCCATTTTCCTGCTGGTGGTGGGCACCTGATCTCTCTGTTTTCTCTTGGTCCTGTATTCCTCCCTTTCTCTCCTCATCACATCTTTCTCTTTCTTTTGTTTTGGGTAGGTGGGAGGCACACCTAGTGGTGCTCAGAACTTAGTTCTGGCTCTGTGTTCAGGGATCACTCCTGGCAGGCTCAGGGCATCATATAGGGTGCTGGGAATCAAACTCGCTCAGCCGTGTGCAAGGCAAAAGGCCTTATCCACTGTGCTATCGTGCTGCCCCCTCCACCCACCCACATCTTTCTAAGTAAATGCCTTTCAGTAAAAACTATTTTTGCTCCACTGAAAAAGCAAGCAAGCACAAAGAAAATAAAGGAAAGAGGAGGGCCTTGAGAGATAAAGGTTTAGGTACTGCCTTGCATTTGTTCACCAAGTTGAATCCCATGTTCACATGGTTCCTTAGGCATCACTGGGTACAACCCTGTAGGTTTCCGAGCTCCACTGGAGTGGCCTGAGTAATCCCCAGTGTGGTAGGGGCTTGAGAGCAGCACCACATCCTTCGTCCTTTGTCTTCAACTGCCTCCTGGTTGGCTGAGATTTCCTGGTGGGACCAGTGGCTTTGCTGAACACCACTTGGTGCTCCAGAAAATGGAATGAAACTATGTTTTGAATGGATAAAATTCGAGACCTGTTCTGAAAACAAATGTCTTTAGAATGGGAAGAAAGGGAGAAAAATAAGAACTGTTGATGGGAGAGCATACAGGAAGAAGGCGCTCGCCTTGCATGCTGTGGTCCCTGTTTGATCCTGGGCATGCCATGTGCCGTCTGCTCTCCAGCAGCATCAGGAGTGGTCTCTAGGCAAATAGCCGGGAACAGTCTCTGAGCACTGTAGGGTGTGCCCGCCAGCCAATGTATGTATGTAGGAACTTTCGGGTGGGGAAGAAAAACTGTAGTAGTTAACACAGATCAAGCGTAGGCAGGAGAGACGACTCAATGGGCTGAACACAGGATTAACATGCAGGAGGGTCTGGTTCAATCCCGGCACCATGTGGTCCTCAGAGCACTGCAGGACTGATAACCTGAGTGCTGGGACATGGGTAACCTTGAGTACTACCTGGTATGACTCCCAAAACAAAAGTAGAAAGAAAGAAAATAGATGAAGCCCACTATGTTTCTAAAATTGAGAGGGAAAAGCAGATTGAATATCTCCAATAGGGACTTTCAAAAAGGCAGAATTCTGATTATCCATGAAGACCTCTCTGCCTTTAAAACCGAAGAACGAGCTATCAAAAGCTGATCGCAGTGCTGCATTTCCTACATGGCAGGGGTAATGTTAGATCCTGCTGGCTGGAGCCGCTCAGAAAGCCCGGCTCTTCTTATAAAACAACATGTTGCCTGAAAGGGAATATTGAAAGGGAGTATTGTTGGAAGGTAATCAACATCCAGGGCCGGGACCTGGCCAGCGTCTCATGTAACAAACATGCTGTGGGTCTACTTTTGTTTGCTTTCCCAGACAAAAAAGGTGATGGCCACACATTTCGGGGCTTGTGCAGAAACTGTCTTTTATATATTAACTGCTGTCAATAGTAAAATAGATTCTAAATTGCTCACCTGGGCAATATCTAAACTTAAAAAACACACAGAAACTTGGCTAAAAGCTCATCTGGCAAGAGGTCATATTACCTTTGTGGAGGGATCACTATTTTCATTTTATTTGGGGGTGGGCGCACGGAAGCATTGGCTAGAAGAAAAATAAAAGCAATCCTTATGTAAAGGATTGTTACTTTCTTTCAGTCAGGCAGCTCTGATAGAGTGGAATACATACTCAATTAAGTCTCAAGCCACTTGGATGCTAATTTAGTCTTCCTGCACTTCGACTGCCTTCATTTGTGAACATGAGGTTAGTGTACTTGAACTGGCTACTACATGGTATGATTTGAGATGTGCCCAAAAGTACTTATCAATGCTAATGTGAGGCCTCTAAACTTGACTGGGATTTTGTTGGAAGCAGTTGCTGACTGGGCCAATAGGCAAATGAGGGAAACTGCCCAGTTTTTCTTTTTGCAGTTGGGGATCTGGTTGCTTCAGGAAACAGATGCCATTGGGCTACAGTGGCACGTGATAGGGTCAAATGGAAATATTACTGGCACCCGCCAGAGCAAATAGACGTATAATGGGATGTCAAATGATCAAGTGACAGTTGGGGATCAAATCCAGGTCCTTCCATAAGCAAATCAAGCCCTGAATCACTGAACTACACCCCCAGCTCCTATTGCCGATTCTCGCTCATTGTCCTTTGTGAGAGAAAGGAGAATCCCATTTTCTTCATCAGTATGAAAAGAAAGATAATTGGGTGTGATACTGGAAAGATGTATGTCTGAAAGTATAATTGTCAGTATTATAAAATTCGAAGTGGGCCCCAGTAACTGGGGCCCGTTGAAGCAAATTGATGATGAATGGGAAGACAGTGATCAGTGATTATAAAATTCCAGTAACTCAATAAAAGTGGATTTTAGAAAGATAATTTTCAAGCTCCCACATAGACACGCCCTGATCTGCGCCTCCACCCATCAACAACCTCCCCGGCTTCCCATTACCATGAAGAGTTTGTTCCTCTGAAAGCCAAAAAACCTCCTCTCTCCTTAGATGTGTGGGCTTTCTGCCTTTGTCATCCAATATAGTAGGGGCCTGTAACTTGGTATTACAGAACTCTGGAAATATGTCTAGTCAAAACGGAGATGTGTGGCTGGAGATGTAAGCAGTAGGTCAGGTACTTGCCTTGCATGCAGCTGGAGCTGGTTCTGCACCCAGCACTGCATGTGGTCCCCTGAGCACTGCCAGGAGTGATCCCTGAGCACAGATTAAAGAGGAAGTCACTGAGCATCACTGGCTGTGGCCTCCAAAACAAAACAAACTAAAGCCAACAATTGGGAGTGAAGAGGAAGTACAGTGAGTGAGATGTTGGCTTTACATGTGTTGACCTGGGCTCTGTGCCCGACACTGCATATGGTTTACCACCAGGACTGAGTCTGAGTACAGAGCCAGGAGTTAGGTTTTTATTGGGGGCGAGGGGTGGTCACACCTGGCAATGCTCAAGGGTTACTCCTGACTCTGCACTCAGGAATTACTCCTGGCAGTGCCGGGGGACCTATGGGATGCTGTGCATCAACCCCGGTTGGCTGTGTGCAAGACAAATGCAGAGCCAGGAGTAAGTTTTAGCATCACCAAGTGTGGCCCGAAAACCAAACCATAATGGAAACATAACAAAACCAAACCTGAATATTCTATGGGTGGAAAATATATGTCAGAGTTTCAGAACTGTAACCAGTTAATGAAAAGTTATTTCGATAATTATTATTAATATTTTTTCAGGGGTGCACCATATATGGTACTGGGGTTGGAACCTGGGTCAGTTGCATGTAAAGGCAAATTCCTTACCCGCTATACTATTTCTCCTACCCCTCCTATTTAAAAATAAATAAATATACACACACACACACACACACACACATATAAAACACAAAACAAAAAAGACAAGAGACAAAACAAAAGAAAGAGAAAAGATGTGATGAGGAGAGAAAGACAGGAATGTGTGTGTGTGTATGTATATATATATATATATATATATATATATATATATATATATATATATATATATATATATATACACACCAGGAATCTGACTAGGGTTGGCTGCATGCAAGTCAAGGGCTCTTCCTGCTGTACTATCTCTGTGTCCCCCTCATGTTAGAATTTTTTTCCAAATGCTATTCTCCTGCCCCTTGAGGTGTTGTAGGTGTGGCTGTGGTGCCCAGCTGCATTGGCAGGTGGCAGACAGGAGACAGGCTTGTCTGCACTCAGGGCTCTGCCCCATGGGCCCTGGATGGTTGATGGTCTGACATAGAAAAGACTGGGCCCCCTTGGGTGAACCCAGACCACAGCAGAGCCTAGCAAACTACCCGTGGTATATTCAATATGCCAAAACCAATAGCAATAATGGATCTAATTCCCAAGCGAACAGAGATGTTACTGGCACTTGCTCGAGCAATTCGATGAACAACGGGAAGACAAGTGACTATATATGTGTGTGTGTGTGTGTGTATATATATATATATATATACACACACACACATATATAATACATGTATATATAATATACATGTATATATAACTACATGTATATCACGATCACGATCTTCCCGTTGATCATCTATTTGCTAGAGCGGGCACCAGTAATATCTCCATATGTCCTGTCTCATGCCAGTAGAGCCAGGGGCATCGGCTTGCTACAGGAACATAAAGAGCCTCAAACCATTATATTAGGTCATGGGAATGACCTAATATAATTGTTACTGGAATTTGGCATATCATATACAACATGAGAAGCTTGCCAGGCTTGCCGAGCGGGAGGCAAACTCTTTTAAACACCTCCAAATAAAGCATTTATTGATGAACCGCGCAGCAGCTTACGGCCGCGTGAGCTGGGCTGTGATGGGCTGGTCTGCTGGGTGGAGTCCTGACAAGAGGGAAGTCCAAAAGTGGAAAATGGCGGCGCCCGTGGAGTGAGGAGGGGTGGTCTGGCTTGTTGTGAGGCTCTGCCGAGGTGCTGGGCCAGGGCTAGAACCCGTCATGCCTCCCGACTGCCTCATGAGCGGCTGTGCACAGGGAGAGCAAGGAACAGCTCTGCCCCATGTGTGAGTCTCTGGACCAGCATACCTGGGCGGATTGAGGAAAAAGCTGCTGCAGGGTGGGTGTCAGTATATAATACATATATACATGTATTATATATATGTGTATACACACACACACATCATCTATCCACTATCTATCTCATCTACCTATACACTATCTATCTATCTATCTATCTATATATATATATATATATATGTTTGCCCCCCAGCAATGCGGTTACCCCTGACACTCAGGATTATACTGGCAATGGGGGACCATATGGGATGCTGGGAATCAAACCCGGGTTGGCCATGTGCAAGGCAAATGCCCTACCCACTGTGCTATTGCTCCGGCCCCCTCCTGTTAATATTTTTACAGTGATTTTACTTTAATGTCTTTGCATTGATGCTCTAGTAATTATCTTAGTAAGAAACTGGATAACTCCGGAGTGGATCCTTGAATTATCGTCTATAAAATTAACATACAAAACTTAAGATGGTTTTGAAGTTAGAGTTATATATTTAACAACTTTATGAAGTAGTTTTGGGTCCCCTGACATCCTATTTCTAGGTCTCATGCTGGTTCCTTGCTGCCTTTGTCTTCTGCTATCCTGTGACTCTCATTCTTGGTCCACTCTGGTTCTGTCCCTGGAAGCCCATAGGTCCTGTGTCCTCTGCTGTCCTCCTGGTCTGTCATTGACGTTTTGTGGTCTGTCACGTGGGCCCCTTGGCCTGTCTCTGACGGCCCATTGTCCTGCTGCTCTTTTGTCCCTTTTGCTTTCCTTTGTTCTCCGGCCACATGCATGTGGGTGCGAGCCGCTGCTTTTCCTTCTGTCTGTCCACGCACAAGTGAGGCATCAAAGAGAAAGTTATTCGCCTGTGTCCTCTGTTTAAGTGTTTTTTGTCCCCATCTCTTAGCCATTTCCACAGTCTATCTGACTGGCTGCATCTCATGTAAGAAAACTTTAAAATGACCAATAGTATTACTTAGACCACCTGGCACTCCTCTTTGACCCTCCACTTATACCATATACCATAGCACTTATATTTTAGGGATACTGTGTTAAGTGAAATAGATTATTAAAGTAGATTGGGGAGGGGGGTTGGGCCACACCCACATGGGGTGCCAGGAGCTTTTCTGGCTGTTGTTAGGAATGACTCTGGGGTACCCGTGCATTGGGGACCATATGCATTGCTGGGGATGGATCTGGGGTAGCTGCATGCAGGGAAAATGCCTTACCTCTTGCCCTAAAAATTGATGCTATCATTTGACTTTTTAAAATGTGGCTCCTTGGTGGACCAGAGTGATAGGACAGCAGGTAGGACTACAACGTCGTGTGTGACTTACCAGGATTTGATCCTTGGTACCCCCTATATTCTCCTGAGCACCAAGGAGTGACCCTGAAGGCAGAACTGGGAGTAAGCCCTGAGTATGACCAGGTATGGCCGCAAAAAAAGCGTGGCTGCTAGAGCATTTATAATATGACTTTTGTATTTTTATTGAATAATGCTGCTCCAGTCAGTGGAAGTCCTGACCACCCTTACAAGCCCTTACATTTCTCAGTCTCTGTCCGCCCTAGTTCCGGGCTCTGTTTATCAGTGCTGGAAGCCCTTTCCCCAGTCCGGCTCATCTACTTGTGAGGACACCAACAAAGCCAACTCAGGGCAGGGAGGCGAGCTCAAAGGCTGGACACATGCTCGGAATTCAGGAGCCAGGGTCAACCCCAGCACCTCCCTCACCCCCAAACAGGAAGAAATCAAAGAAAGCTCAACAGGAAGGTCGTGTGTTGCCTTTACAGCATAAGGCACGGAGTTGGCTCTCAGCATTCATTCACTTGTTCAATCCCGTATTCATCTAAATGGGGGAAAATTTGACACTTCCATATTTTTGAAAAGACAACAGAAATGAATGATTTATCTCTTCAGTAGGATGAGTCTGAAAAGAAATTATGCATTTAGGCTGTGAACTGTAGTGTCCACGTCATTTACTAAAATCTTATTTTTTTAAGACATTCACAGGCATTTCTATTTTCTTTCTGAAAATCTAGATGATTACAATTCAGGAAATATGTTTTATACATCTAACAAAGTGCTCAATATGTTGAATGTTATGGGGGGCTACTTAGTGACATAAATAAGTCTATTACTTATCTTCTCTAGCAGAATTAAAATTTTAACTCCAAATGCTGAGTGACTGAAATTGATAGCATAGGCAGTTTTGAAAATGTAGCTGTGACTTTAAGGCACAATGCACTGTCTTTTATCTGTTCAAACACATCCTATTTTTCAATCACGTTCAACTGTTTCATCCCAGAGGGGATCTATTCTTTCTGGCTTAAACCCTGGCCAATGAAGAAACAATTATTCCTCCCTCCTCCCCCACCCCGAAAAATCCCCTCCCCACCCACCTCCTGCCCATTGCAGCAACAAATTGAAAATCTCCCCCCCTTACACACACACACACACACACACACACACACACACACACACACACACACACACACACACACACACACTGATAAAACCCAGTATGAAATAAGAGCCTAACCGGAAAAAGAAGAACAATAATCCCATTAGCCGGGCAGATCAGGAACCAAAGCTCAGCGGGGAGTAGCCTGGGCTGGATGCAGGGACTCCACAAACACTCAGCAGGTTCCAGGCCCAGCAAAACCAGCGTACAAGCCTCCCCCGGGCTGGAAGGGAGGGTGTGGGGAAGGGCTCAGCTGGGCTGCAGGGATCAAAGAGAAGCGGCAAAACAGCGGGAGCTGTGTCTGCTTTGAGCAAAGATAATGGAGTCCTCCCTGGGGTGAAGAGAATGAACGTAGAGAGTTTGGAAAACAAACTGCAGTCTCATCGCTGATCAGATTCCTTTATAAGAAGAGAGAGAGAGAGAGAGAGAGAGAGAGAGAGAGAGACAGAGACAGAGACAGAGACAGAGACAGAGACAGAGACAGAGACAGAGATAGAGAAAGACAGAGACAGAGACATGGGTTTCACTTTATTATGCAAAATCAGTTCAGTGGATACAGATTTCGCTTATAGAAGTAGAAGGAATAATACAAGGTTTTGCCTGTACTAGGATAATTTTTTTAAAAGTATTTTATTATACCACTGTGAGATATACAATTAAAAAGCTCATATTTGGGTTTTGGTCATACAGTGTTCCAGCACCCATCCCTCCACCAGTGCCCATCTCCCACCACCAACATCTCCGGTTCCCTCCCCCTCCCCAGCCCTCCTCCATGGCAGGTTCTTTATTTCTTTCCCTTTCTCTCTCTTTCTCTTTTCCTTCCCTTCCAGACTATGGATTACAGCATATACATTAAAGGGTTGTCATGTGTATCTTTTTGCCTGTATTTAATGCTCAGTTCTAGGTTGGTATTAGTACCCTCGACAATTGTTAGCACACTGTTCCATTTTCTGTCTTACCTAGCCTCTGACTCCTACACGTTTGTGATAATTTCCACCTTTGACAAGACCTCCTGATCCATGTTTCACTTGACCTTGGATATTGGTATCATAATATGTACATATATATTTATGTTATGCAAATAAATGCAGTCATTCTGTATCTGTCTCTCTCCTTCCGGCTAATTTCACTCAACATAATCTTCTCCATGTCCATCCATTTATAGGCAAATTTTATAACTTCATTTTTCCTATCAGCTGCATAGTATTCCATTGTGTAGATGTACCAAAGCTTTTTTATCTAGTCATCGATTTTCGGGCACTCTGGTTGCTTCCAGATTCTGGCTATTGTGAATAATGCTGCTATGAACATAAAAGTAGGGATGGTGTTTCCGCTGCATATTTTTGGCTTCCCAGGGTAGATTCCCAGGAGTGGTATGGCTGGGTCAAATGGGAGTTCAATTTCTAGTCTTTGGAGGAATGTTCATATTGTATTCCAGAAAGGCTGTACCAGCCGGCTTTCCCACCAACAATGGATGAGTGTCCCCTTTTCCCCACATCCACGCCAGCATTTGTTGTTCTTGCTCTTTTTGAATATGTGCCAGTCTCTGTGGTGTAAAATGATATCTCATTGTTGTTTTGATTTGCATCTCTCTGATGATTAGTGATGATGAGCATTTTTTCATATGTTTTTGGCCATTCGAATTTCTTCCCTTGTTGAAGTTTCTGTTCATTTCTTCTCCCCATTTTTTGATGGGGTTGTTTTCTTCTTGTAAAGTTCTACCAGTGCCTGATATGTCCTGGATATTAACCCCTTATCAGATGGGTATTGGGTGAATATTCTTTCCCATTCTGTGGACTGCCTTTGTATCTTAGTCACTGTTTCTTTTGAGGTGCAGAAGCTTTTTAGTTTCATGTAGTCCCATATGTTTATCTTTTCTTCTAGTTGCTTTGTTAGTGATGTTTCACCTTTGAAGATGCCTTTAGCTTCAATGTCGTGGAGGGTTTTTCCTATATTTTTCTTCAATGTACTTTATGGATTCAAGTCTGATATTGAGATCTTTAATCCATTTTGATCTGGTTTTTGTGCATGGTGTTAGACACAGGTCCAAGTTCATTTTTTTACATGTCGCTGCCTAGTTTTCCCAACACCACTTGTTGAAGAGGCTTTCCTTACTCCATTTTGGACTCTTTGCACCTTTATCAAAGATTAAATGATCATGTGTTTGAGGTTGGGTGTCAGGATACTCAATTCTATTCCATAGGTCCACAGGTCTGTTTTTATTCCAATACCATGCTGTTTTAATTTCTACTGCCTTGTAGTACAGTTTGAAGTTGGGAAAGGTGATGCCTCCCATCTTCTTTTTCCTGAGGATTGCTTTAGCTATCCTTGGGGGTTTATTGTTCGTCTAGTGTAATCTTTGTTTTATTAAATTTCATGTTGGTGGGTTTGGGTTTGTGTATCCGTGTGGGTATCTGGCA
The DNA here is from genome assembly GCA_021461705.1 of Cryptotis parvus. NCBI lineage: Eukaryota > Metazoa > Chordata > Mammalia > Eulipotyphla > Soricidae > Cryptotis > Cryptotis parvus. The sequence goes on along the minus strand of JAJIBD010007465.1, from coordinate 43,338 downwards.
CAGGTCAGATGGGTTTCTCATGAGAGGTTTCATACTAGTCTGTTTGCCACCTTATTTTCGAGATACAGGTATTAAGAGAAGCAGCCTAAGACTGTGACATCACCTGGATAGAGATTTCATAATATCTCTGACTAAGGTAGTCTCCAAATATGCAGAAAATTTACCCTGCAACCAGCAACTCGTAGACTCAAGGCAGCCTCTCACCAATTCTTTGGGAAAAGATTCAAGATAGCTATTTCACTCTAATAAAGCTAATGCTTTTTTTGGTGGCGGTTGTCAAAAACTGTGGCAACTTCCATTATAGAGTACCTAACTAAGGAGAAAGGAATGGAAAAAACAAACATTAAAAACTCCTTCCCTAAAACCCTGGTAAGAACATGACTCAGAGGTTATTTTGTCACTTGACCACTGTTCATTAGAGAACCCACAAACTGTGGCCTCCGTTGAAGGCGGGTCAGAATGTTTGAGAGAGAAATGAAACAGCATCTTTCAAATGTTTCTCTCCTTACTCCAACTATACTCTCAGTTTTCTTATCTCATCTTTGTATAGTTCTTGAAGATTTAAATTCAGCTCCCACATTTCTTCGTGATTCACGAGGCAAGCAGGGGTTAAGGTACTTGCCTTCAGAAAGAGAAAGTACAGCGAGCTGGCCTCTCGCCTTGCACACAGTGACCTAGGTTTGACCCTTGTGGCTGCATAGGGTTCCCCAAGCACTGCCTTATTGGTTCTTGAGCCCAGAGCCAGGAGTAAGCCTTGAGCACTGCCAAATGTGACTCCTCCCATCCCCACCTCCACAAAAAGTCAAAGGGCAGAAATGTATGAAAGACAGAGACAAAATGAAAGGACATGATCCTTAAAGGGCCAGGAGCAGCCCAGCAAACAGCTGCCATTTTCTATCTCAAGTACTTAAAAGAGGGATGGAGAGATAGGACAGAGGGCCCGGCATTTGCCTTGAACACAGACCACTCTGTTTGGTCCCCAGCACCTCATGTGGGCCCCTGAACCCCAGCAGTGATTTCTGTGCACAGAGCCAGGAATACGTTCAGAGCACTGTTGGGTGTGGCCCTCTCTCCAAAGTTAAAAATAGGGCTGGAGAGAGTTCAGGGAGCAAGGTTCTTGCCTGCTCTATGGCTGACCCAGTTTGATCTCTGGTACCACGTGTTATGCCCTGGAATGTGGCAGGAGAGATTCCCTGAGATCAGAGCCAGGACTAAGCCTGGAACACTCACTGCCAGGGTGACCTGTACTCCACTCCGCCCCCCATAATTAGTAATGAAATTCAGATAGTGGGGGGAGAATCGTGGGCCCTTGAATGGTGGTGAATGTGCATGCACTTTGTGCAACAAAAAGTCAGTACTATTGTAACATGATGCTGAATTACAATGAAAATTTAAAAAATACACTTAAAGTCAAGTCGATGAAGGAAGACTGTTAGTAACAGACTCCATGGCTTTTCTCCCTGGCAAAAAAAGAAGAGAGATTGTCAGTGTAGTGTGTGTGAACAGGAGGAATTCCCGAAAGACCCTTGGCTACCACCGATTACACGCCAATAAGAAGGCAGATCTCTCCTCATTTTCGATTTTCTCCATTTTCTCCACAGTTTCGATTCTAAGGGATTTATGATGGTTACTAAAAATACCATTTAAGGATAGGCAAACTTCTTTATCATCCCAAGAAATCAAAGTAAACCATCAGAAACCCAAGCTGTAGGAAATCCTGCTGCTAGATCATGTATCCAGAGTGATACAGGAGGGAAACTATCTCTTTCAGAGAGCCGAGGCCGCCTGGCTTAACCTTGAGCAAAACCTTCCTTGGGGCGCTTCAGTGAAACAGACGTTCCCTCAACTGTACCAGAGACAGGGATGTTAGCTGTAATTATGGCCTGCTTATCTGGCACGTAGTTAAACAAACAGAGTCAGCACATTTTCTGAGGGTGGCAATTTAGTCTCTTCTTGCAAGGGCTCTGGTAAGGGGGAAAGGAGGCTTTTGAAAAGTTTACCTGCTCTTGCCTGTTTTGCCTCTATCTCATGTTCAGGAGTTCAGTTTCTCCAAATGAAGTAATGTGTTCCACCCTCTCCTCCGCAGAGTTGCTGAGGAAACACGAAACAACAGTGTTTAAACCGTTGCATTCTTTCTTCCCCACTCACCCCGGACGCTGGCAGACAGTGGGTTCTGCTCTCCGGTTTTCTGTCTTCTCCTCAGCTTCGCTATATCTTGGTCTGGAAGGTTGAGGGCGCGCTACCATGTTTTTTTAGATGTTGAGACTTTTTCAGGTTAGATTAAAACTTTTAGGGGCGGGGCGATAGTCCAGCGGGTAGGGCGGTTGCCTTGCATGCGGCCCACCTGTGCCGGTCCAGGTTCAATCCCGGCATCCCATATGGATCCCTGAGCACAGCCAGGAGTAATTCCTGAGTGCAGAGCCAGGAAAAACCCCTGAGCATTGCTGGGCGTGACCCAAAAAAGAAAAAAAAAAAGAAAGAAAGAAAGAAAAGAAAAAAACTTTAAGAGATTTGATTTTCAAGCTCCCTCCCGACCATGGATCTCTAATGCGGAAATGTCAGATTAGCTAAAAAACAGTTAAAGTTAATCCTTCTTGGTGGGCTGTGTTGGGGTCCGAGGCTCACTCAGGGGCTATTCCTGACTGTATTAAGGAGCAACCCAGCAGTGCTCAGGCAACCATATGTGGCGCTGGGGATTTGGCCTCCAGGTTGGCAGGACGTAAGACAACCTTAATCCCTGTGTTATCTCCCCAGCTCCTGCAGGTAATTTTGAATAGATCTCAAGTAATGTGTTTTTTACTTGCTTTTTTAATTTATTTTTATTGAAGCACAGTGAGATACACAGTTACAAAGTTGTTAACGATTGGGTTTCAGTCCTATAATGTTCTAACACAGCCCCTTCACCAGCTCACATTTCCTGCCACCAAGGTCCCCTGTCTCTATGGCAGCCACTTGCTCCCCCAACCCCTCCTTTTGGGCTTTATGGTTTACAATACAGATACTGAAACGTTATCATGTGTATCCCTTTATTGATTTGGCCTCTGTGGGCAGCAATGCTCTAGGACCCACTCCTGGTGGTGGTTGGTGGTGGACCGTGGGGTATCAGGGGTCAGACATTCTCCTGCATGTAGAGTGTGCTCCAACCCCTTGAACCATCTCCCCTTCTAAGATGGCGTGGTTTTCTTGTTTGTGAATGTCTGGTTGTTCCATCACCATTTGTGAAAAAGATTATCTTTGCTCCATTAGAAAATCAGTTGACTGTAATCCATTGGGTCTTTTTTCTGGGCTTTCTGTTCTGCTCCATTGTGTATTTATGTATTTTTTGCTTGCACCACACTGTCTTCATTATGACAGATTCACAATAAATCTTGAGATTAGGTATTGTCGATCTCCAACATTGTATTGGCTCAATGTTGTATTGGCTCAATGTTGTATTGGCTATTTAGTGTCCTTTGTTGCTTCATGGAAACTTTAGAATTAATCTGTTAATGTTTATAAAGTATCTTAAAGTACTTGTTGGTACTGTGTGTGTGTGTGTGTGTGTGTGTGTGTGTGTTATTAAGAATCAAATTCAGGCTGGGGCGGAGGCGATAGCCCAGCGGGTAGGGCGTTTGCCTTACACGCAGCCGGCCTGTGCCGGCCCGGGTTCCATCCCCAGCATCCCATATGGTCCCCTGAGCACCGCCGGGGTAATTCCTGAGTGCAGAGCCAGGAGTAACCCCTGAGCATCGCGGGTGTGACCCCAAAAAAGCAAAAAAAAAAAAAAGAATCAAATCCAGGATCTTGATGGGATTTTTGATTGGGATTGCATTGAATCTATAGTTCTAGTTGGGGAGTATTAATATCTTAACAATACTGAGTTTCCCCTTTTTGATATTATTTATCCAACTATGGTGATTTTTCATTTAATTCTTATACATATATACATTTTAGCTTGATTTATAAGTAATTCATTTGGGGAGTGCTAAGGTAATCATTTAAAATTTCAAATTCTTGGGCTTGCTCATTGGTTTGTAGGAATGCAATAGACTTCCAGGCACATTAACCATTTAGCCTGAACCTCTGTTCCTTTTTATTAAATATTTCTGAATATCTGACATGTGCCAGATAGTGTCTGGTACAATTTCTCCTCCAAAAGCTAATTTTATCCAGCAAGGTGGATAAATTAGTATAAAAATGGAAAGAGGGCCAGCGAGGGATAGCTCACCAAGCTGAGATCACGCGTAACATGCAGGGGTCAAGCACTGCCAGGCGCAGCCCCACAGTATCAAGCCAGGAATAGCCCCGGGCATTGCCAGTTGTGCTCAATCCCCACACCCTGCCTCCAAAAAGACAAGCAAGTTGAAAACATATGAATCATATGATAAGGGATGAATGAGAATTCTTTCATATTGTGTCTTGGGGTCAAAAATACTTGTTTGGCTGCGGGAGTGATAGTACAGTGGGTAGAGCACTTGCCTTGTTTGGGCGGCGGGAGTGATAGTACAGTGGGTAGAGCACTTGCCTTGTTTGGGCGGCGGGAGTGATAGTACAGTGGGTAGAGCACTTGCCTTGTTTGGGCAATGGGAGTGGTAGTACAGTGGGTAGAGCACTTGCCTTGTTTGGGCGTGGGAGTGGTAGTACAGTGGGTAGAGCACTTGCCTTGTTTGGGCGGCGGGAGTGATAGTACAGTGGGTAGAGCACTTGCCTTGCACGTGCTCAATCTGGGTTTGATCTCTGGATCCCGTAGGATTCCCATGAGCCTTGCCAGGAATAATTCCTTAGTGCAGAGCTAGGTGTAAGCCCTGAGTACCTCTGGGTCTGACCCAAAATAGAAAAAACAAACAAAAGAAAGAAAATGGAGAAAATGTTACGAAATGATTAAAGAATGTATAGGATGAGCCTTACTTGAACCTAAGGTGTGAGGATGTTGTAGACAGAAGGTGACAAGATAAGGAATAGTAAAGAATATAGGTTCAAGGGGGCCAGAGCAATAGCACAGCAGGGAGGGTGTTTGTTTCCACGCGTCTCACTGGGTTCAATCCTCAGCATCCCATATGGTCCTTTGAGCACCGGCAGGTGTAACTACTAACTGCAGGGCCAAGAGTAACCCCCGAGCATCACTGGATGTTATTTAAAAAGTAGATTCAAGATGACAGAACAAAAGAAACAAAAGCATCCCCCCACCCCGCTATTTATGTATGACTGAGTTCTAAAAGTTGAGACCGAGGACTCAAGTTGAATCATGCTATTATTGTGCTTTAGTTAGAACCTTGTTTTTTTAATTCTACAGATCAATGCTTTTTATTCATTGATTTAGTTTTGGGCGCACCCAATGGTGTTCAGGGACAAGCTACTCCCCGCTTGTCTTTAGAAATTGCTCCTAAAGGTGCTTGGGAACCATGAAGCCTAAGGATCCAGTGTCTGAAGCACACCAGCCTACTGAGCCACCTACACAGCCCCCAATGATTTTGGAAGAACTTGTAGCAGCAAAGAAATACCTCCCCACCCCCCAAAGTTGTGTTTTTGGGGGCGTTGTTTTCGGTCACACCTGACAGTGCTTGCTCCTGATTTTGTGGTCAGAAATCACTTCTGGCAGGGTTTGGGGGGCCCCATGTAGGTACCAAGGATGGAATCTGAGTCTGCTGCATAAAAGACAAGTGCCTATCCCTCCTCTTCTATCTGTCTGCCCCCTCCAGAGTAAAGCTCACCTAGAAATACAAAAAAATTGGACTAAGGGGTTAGGAAGAATTAGCGGTAGACCACGTGCCTGGCTGGTTTGAGACACAGGCCCCACTGTCACAGCAGCCTCATTAGTAAGAAGTCAGAGCAACACAGATCAGCCGAGCGGTGCAGAGACAGTGGAGAAATATAACCTATAACCAAATAGGCATGCATGCAGATAAAACATGGGGTGTTATGATTGAAGGAATTTAAGTATAGATAATATTGCTGATGTGTTTTTTGGTTCCTATAAAAGCTGAGCTTAAGACCTTGAATGGATATATGTAATTTATCTGGCACATGAAATAAGGGAGTAGGAAGAGTGAGATAAGGAAAGGAGAACGTTGATAAATATCGTTTACTGAATCCATAATAAAAGCTTCCTGTTATCCTGAAGACAACTTTTCTCCAGGTTTGTTCATTGAAGAGGCTTTGGGAGCTGAATTGTGCAATTAGTAGAGTTATATCTAAATTGGAGATGGGCTGAACAACGGAGACACTTGGTACTTTGGTAGATTCTGTGAATAATCGGTTCCTATTTGGTGATTCTTGTGGCAGTAAGATCTGTGATAGACAAGATGGCACAGAGCTTCCAGAAGCCTGGACACTATCAGGCTCCCAGACTTGTCACGTTCTTGTCCATTTACCGCCAAAGACTGAGTGGGGCTAGGAGGAACATTACAGCTGGAAGGGTGCTAGTCTTGCATGCGGCCAATCTGGGCTTGATTTCTGGCATACCATATGTTTTCCTGAGCCCTTCCAGGAGTGATCTCTGAGTACAGAGCTAGGAGTAATCCCCGAGTACCACTGGGAGTAATACCTGCACACCTTTCACTGAAATTAATATATAAGGAATGACTTTTGTTTGTTTTGGGGCAACACCGAACTGTGTAGCAGTTCAGGTCGGAGCTGGATCCCCTGCATGGCTGAGCTACTCTGGGGACAGTATGGAGAGCTGGGTATTGGACTTGCATGGGCGTGTGCACTGTAACTCCAGCCCCAGGAATGACTTCTTTTCTTTCTTCTTTTTTCAGGTGGTTAACCCCAGCAGGACTCAGGATTTACCTGATGGGGCTTTGGAGACCATGTTTCGTGCCAAGGATCAAAGCCAGGTCGGGCAGTGTCAGTGCCGTATCTGCTGTACTGTGTCTCTAGCCCATGGCTTCTTTATAGTAATTTTCCTGTCATACCATTATAATGACTATACAGAGTCATAACAGATATTTATTTGTACCCTTTATTTAAGACCAACCCCTTAATTTCTGAGGCACATGACACAGTGATAGAAAAAGGGGCTTTGCTATGCCACTTATGTGGTGAGAAGAATTGCTATGTTTGTCTGCAGCTCCAAGCCTACTGATTAGCTGAGATTGCTATAATTTTGTAATCATAAGTAATCTAAGTTAACTGGGTTAGTAAATTCCTCCCAGTGGGCAGGAAATGAATTAACTGATTTGCTTTACTCTTAAGAAATCTTAGCATGAATTATAGAAATATTTAACAAAAAAGCCATAGTATCCATATCTTGTTTTAAAAATAATCTAATATTGCCATTTAAATTTTTTCTTGTTTACTTATAGTATATCAGAGAACTTGAGAGGCCAGGGAGAAGGCAGAAAAGGACTGGAGCACATGCATGCATGTGGGAGACCTCAGTTTGATCCCCTATGCTACAGACACCATGTGGACCTCCATGACCGGTGGGAATGGTCCTCTGAGGACAGCCCAGGAGTAGCCCTGGACACCCCCAGGTTGGCTCTTAAACCAAACAACGACCAAGTAAAGGGAACTTGAGAGTCATACTGTCGATAGGCAGAGACAGCGTTTTTGTTTTGTTTGTTTGTTTTTGCTCCTGGCTCTGAACTCAGGAATTACTCCTGGTGGGGCTTGGGTTGCCATATGAAATGCTGGGGATTGAACCAGGGTCTGTCACATGCAAGGCAAACACCCTGCCTGCTATACTATCACTCTTCTCCTTTATAGTCAAGCAGCTTCCTAGAAAAGTCTCAAAACAGTGGCAAATGAGACTAGGGCTGCAGCAATAGCAGCAGGGTTAAGAACACACTCTGAGTAGACCCCTGGTACCACATGACCCCTGCCCCCCATCCCAAGTATCACCAGGTATAATCTTGGAGCCGCTGAGCACCTCTTGGCTTGGGTGGTCTCGGTACTGCAAGATCCTTGCAGTTGAACTGTTCAGTCAATATTAAATATAAGTGTGAAATAGAATTCTATTAATTAGGGGTTGCACACCCAGTGTGCTTGGTGGGTATTGCTGGCTGTGCTTGGGGGTTACTACTGAAGGATCCCATGAACCGGTGGTGCCAGGAATTGAACCTCTATTCCCTATATGTACACAGCGTATGCCCAGCCTATTGAGCTATCTCTCACTCCAAATACTAAGTTCTTAAAATTGAATTGAAAAAGTAATTTTGGGGCTGGAGTGATAGTACAGCGGGAGGGTGTAAGCCTTGCATGCGACCAACCTGGGTTCGATCCCAACATCCCATATGGTCTCCTGAGCACCGCCAGGAGTAACTCCTGAGTGCAGAGCCAGGAGTAACCCCTGAGAACTGCCAAGTGTGACCCAAAAAGCAAAATAAATAAATAAACAATAATTTTGGTCTTTGGATCCCACCTTATGGTGCTCATGGATTATGCTTGGCTCAGTGCTTATAGTTGCTCCTGGTGCTGCTTGGAGGACCATGGCATGACAGGAATCAATCATGAGCTTCGCATTTGTACAATACGTGCTTAGACAACTGAGTTGTCTCTCCAGACCAGATATCTTTATTTTTATTTTAACCTTGGAAAATCTTTATTTGACCTTAGACAGTCATTTGCAGAAGATAATAAAAGCATGTATTCAGAATGTAAAGAAAAATGCAGCCTCTGCGAACGGGTTTTCACATTGAAATTAAATGAAAGAAATTTCACATACATAAAATCCCTTCGGCAAAGGGCATGTTTTTGTTAAAATTCTTTTTTTTTAATTGTACTATCATGAGAATATGCTACCCGCCGGCAGAGCCTGGCAAGCTACCCGTGTCGTATTTGAAATGCCAGATACCAGTAACAATTACAGACCTCATTTCCATGACCTGATGGAATGGTTTGAGGCTTGAGGCTCTTTATGTTCCTGGAGCAAACAGGTGCCCTTGGGCTCTACTTGCATGAGACAGGTCATATCGAGATGTTACTGGTGCCCACTCAAGCAAATCGACGATGAACGGGGAAGACAGTGATACAGTGATACCATCATGAGATATAGAATTACAAAGATGTTCATGTCTGGGTTTCGGTCATACAGTGTTCCAGCACCCAGCCCTCCACCAGGGCCCATTTCCCACCACCAATGTCCCCACACTCCCTCCTTCTCAACCCCAGCTTGCCCCTATAGCAGGCACCTTTTCTTTCTCTCTCTCTCTCTCTGTGTTTTCTGTCTCTGTATTTCTCTCTCTCTCTTCTCTTACACTTTGTGGCTTGTCCTATAGATATTAATGGTTTATGATGTAAATCTCTATGTGTATATTCAGTAGTGAGTTCTTGTGTGACATTATAATTCCTCATTCCCCATCAACCTCCCCAGTTTGTTGCAACTACAGTGATCATTACAGTGTATAAATGTTAAAGATGCTGGGAAGCACTTGGTCCTAACCTTCATTATTATCTAAGCCTCTCTTGCGGCCGCCCGCACAGCTGTGGGTCAGGTCTGTCCCTTGTCGGGCTTTGCTGGCTGTGGAGGCTGTGAGCCAGTAGCCACACCCGCCGACATGTATGTGGAGGAGCCCAAATCCCTGCTCCAAGTCCCGCCAGCGTACTCCCCACCCCCCCCCAACACGTCTGCTAACCCTATGTTGGATGGGCCAGGGGCTGAGCTATTTACTGTCCTCCAAAACTCCATGGGCTGCTCCACGTGGGTCGAGCGGCACAGCTGTTGGTCTCAGACCAGATATCTTGAAAATATAGAAAACAAAGGCTTGGAGAAATAGCCCCAGTGAACTGGGGTATGTGTTCTGCATGAAGGAAGCTTAGATTCTTTCCTTTTTTCTTTTCTTTATTTCTGTTGAGGGGGTGGTCAAACCCTGCACTGCTCAGGGCTTACACCTGGCTCTGGCTCTGGACTCAGGAATCATTCCTGGCAAGCTCAGGGTTTTTGTGTTTTGTATTTGTTTTTGACATGATTACGAGTGGATTGCAGGTGTTTAGCAGGCATGAGACATGGTATTAAGGTCACTTACCCAACTGGGAGGTTCCTTCATGCCAGGGTTTTTTTTTCTTTTCTGACAAATTGCCAGGAGGAAGCTCTGCTTTCTCCATGTGCTAGTGACGGCAGAGGGGTTGTGGGAGCTGGTAAACAGGGGAGGTGCTGATCTCTACCCTTGGGCACCCTGAAGGAGAACGACCATCCTGTTGAGTGCATTCGGGTCCTTTTGATGGAAGACTGCAAGGACTTCTTCCTCTTGGACTCTCCTCCACACACACACACACACACACACACACACACACACACACACACACACACACACACACACACACACACACACACGATAAAGTAGGGGCCAGAGCCATAGCACAGCGGGTAGGGCATTTGCCTTGATTTTGCCAAACCAGGTTCGATCCCCAGCATCCCATGTGGTCCCCCGAGCACCTCTAGGAGTAATTCCTGAGTGCAGAGCCAGGAGTAAGCCCTCAGCATCACTAGGTATGACCAAAAAATGTAAAACATAAATAAATAAAACATAAATAAATAAATAAATAAAGAAGATATTGAATTTATTATAAAGTCTAACATGTTTTACTAAATCTTTGTTTTGCAGTGCCAGGGATCAAGCCCAGGGCCTCACACATACAGAGCAGGTGCTCTATTACTGACCTTACTCACAGGTAAGTTTAATTTGCTTGAAGCTATTTGCTTATCTAGAGATAATTATAAATACTCCTAAATGTTCCTGTTAAAATTTGTTAGATTCATGAAAACATAATTATAAATACTCCTAAGTGTTCCTGTTAAAATTTGTTAGTTTCATGAAAAGGTAAATAATGTTTTCAATTTGATTTAAAAGCCCAGTAATAATTTTTCCTATGAACGAAATGTGCTCTTGAAGCTATCAACAAGGTTGAATGGATGCAGAAGAGGAGTTAGGCAGGTCAGCTGGGAGGGGAATACATTCTTTCTGTGAAAGAGCCTTCTGGGTGTAATGACTTGTACAGGGTTTTCCCATCATGATCTGCACTCCTCTCTGAAGCTCACCCATAGACATGATCCACTCTTTGGAAATGTCAATCAGTAAGTAAGATAATTAAAATAGGTCAATTGATAGCTGTTTCTCCTCTCCAGACTTAGAAATTTTCTCTATCATATTCATACTCCTGACACTTGCCAGGGTACTTTTCAGCTCTTTCATGTTTGCTAGCCAGATAGTCCCAGAGCATAGAACCAGGAGTTAGCTTTGAGCACAGCCCAGAGTGTCTCAAGTCTTCTTCCCCTACACTGATCCTCCCCAATAATCTCCTTCCAGGAAACCCCGGAGTCCAAAGAAATTACTAAGTTTTCAGGTTAGTTTCAAAGCCCATAATTAGTATTTGTGTTTTGGGCATATTTAAGAGGCCAGAGGCTTGATTCCTGCAACCTCCATGAATGACTCCTGGGAGTACCGGCAAGAACTGTTAGGTGTGGCCCAAAGGAAATGGGAAATGTACTTAGGTTTTACAACCCAGTGGCTATTTATCAAGCAAATCCTTAACTGTAAAGAAACCAACAGTTTCATTCTTGAACAAGAACACTTCTAAAGACCTCTGTGTGCTTCTGGGCAATTGTCATCTTCACCTACCTTGGGATGTCTGGACATTGCCACTATCATTTCTTGTTCTATATTAACTTTCACGTTGTACTTGCTATTTTGGTGGTGGTGGTGGTGGTGGTGTCATACTCAGCTGTGCTCAGGACTAATTCCTGGCTCTGCATCCAGGGATCACTCCTGGTTGACTCAAGTAATCTCTGGAGCTCTGGGGATAGAGCCAAGTCTGGTTTCATGTACGACAGCTGCCCTACCAGCTGAACTATCGCTCTGGCCCCTGTTACTTGCTTTTTTTTTTTAATTTCAGAAGCCACTGAAAGCCCAGTTTTGAGAAGTTAGGAACTTTGTGAAAGGAGTGGGACATGGAGTAATGAACATACCAATCACCTTGCATTATCACTGCTCTTTAACAGGTGTCATGGGCTGTCTGCGACATTTTGAAATGCTCTGTTGAGTTCTTTTGGCCACACATGGCAGTGCCCAGATAAATGGTCGGCTCACCCCATAAGGGGATGGTACAGTAGGAGGAAATTTTCTGGCCAGTTTAGTGCCTGCAGCCCCTTGTTTCATTGGGGAATCTGCCCTGTATGATTCTTGGGCTCCAGAGCTCACACTCTACGACAGAATCTGAGCGGATGTGAAACCTAGTTTCTAAACTTCAGTAAGTGAGGGTCTTGGTTTTTATTTTTTTTTTTTTTTGCTTTTTGGGTCACACCTGGTAATGCTCAGGGGTTACTTCTGGCTCTGCACTCAGGAATTACTCCTGGCAGTGTTCGAGGACCATATTGGATGCTGAGGATCAAATGCAAGGCAACTGCCCTACCTGCTGTGGTATCACCCCTGCCCATGGTTCTTATGCTCAACAATTAGACCTGCATATCTCAAATTTTGAGAAATTATTTATACAAAAATTTGGGAGCACAGAGGAAATCTTCCTTAATTTTTCTTTTTAGGTTTTCAAAAATTTGGGGTTGGCTGTTCCTCCTGGTTCTTTTGGTTCCAAACTGATGGTGCTCGGGACTTACCGCGCTCTGTGTTCAGGTATCACTTCAGGTGGGGCTTGAGTGGCCATATTGGGTACTGGGGATTGAACCTAGGCTGGCTGTGTGCAAGGCCAGTGCCCTGCCCTATATTCTACTCTGTCTTGGCTCTCCCAAATTTTTTCTAGTGGTGAATGTTAGTGAATATGCTGTCATGTGCTACAGTTGGGTCACTGTAAGTGTGGGCGGTATGGATGGCTTTTCTGTGGCCTGGTAGATATGTGGTTGTGTCCTTGATAGACTGACTTCTTGGCATAATTTTGGCTATGATTTGGTGATATGGCTCCTCTTTTCATCTGATCATTATCAACATAGTTCTCCAATCTTCTGGAGGATATGGGTAACTAAATTCCCATTCTATACATTTCATCTCTGCATAAAGAAAGAGGATGAAAAGAAAACTAGCACCAGAACACAGGCAGACTAGACTAGAGAGAAGACCAGACTAGAGTGAAGATACTGCATTGACTCTTCTGGTTGAAAGGTTTGGAGAGTAAACTATAGAGAATTAATGTAAAACCAGCCCTCAAAGATGGAAAAATATGCATACAGGAAGGTTTCGATAGTGTAGGAGAGAGAGTATAGCAGGTAGGCTGGTTGCCTTGCATGAGACCAACTTGGGTTCTATCCCCAACACCTCATATGAGCACCCAAGATTGATTGTTGAGCACAGAGCCAGGAGTAAGCCCTGAGTACCGCTGGGAATGAACCAAAACCAACAGAAAAATGAAAATAGAAGAAAGAAATCAGTTGAGATAAATCCTAGATAAGCGATGGGAAGAATTTCAGGTAGATTTATGTGAGAAGGGGAAATAAGAACAGACAAAGATTTGTTTAGGAAATGGACTCTTTGGCAACCCCAGTTATCATCAAGTACATATTTCTCACTAGCAAGAAGGAAGGATTATAGTAATAGAGTAAATATCCAAAAGAGCAAAAATTGAAAGCAGAGTCTGCATTAATCCAAGGGGCAAGTTAGTGTTTGAAATTCAGGTGGGCTGCCTGAAAGAGGAAAGGAATAGTATCAGGAAATGTAATCAAGGAAGCAGATCTATGGAAGAAGAAAAAGTTGTTTCAGGTGGACTTGTTCTGCCACTTTTTAAAATTATTTTTGTTCTGCTAGTTGAAAGTAATACAATTTCCTCAAGATCTTATCTTGCTTCTGTGGAAAATAATAAGGCATCATGCATTTTTAGTGGATGAATGTGCTGTACAATAAGCTGCATCTATATTCTGAAAATCAACAGGTTGTCTGGCATGCAAGAAATGAAGAAACTTCAGATGTGACTCATTCTTTCCCTTGATAAATGAAATAGTGGGCTTATCTGCACAGAGGACAGCTTGTGAGACCACCATGCTCTAGGGGGAGCATTGGGACAGGAGCTTATGGTTCAAGAACCTCTCAGAACTTTTGAGTAGTTATTCAAAATAACTATTGATGATAGTAGGGCACATAAAGTCATGTAAATAGCCTTTCTGTGAACTCTCAAATCATTTCTCAAAATTCCATTTATAAACAATAACCTAGGGGCTGGAGTGATAGTACAGCAGGCAGGGCTTTTGCCTTGCATGTGGCCAACCTGGGTTCCAACCCCAGCACCCCATATGGTCCCTTGAGCACCACCAAGAGTAATTCCTGAGTTGAGAGTCAAGATTAAGCCCAGAGCATTGCCAGGTGTGATCCCAGAAAAGAAAAAAAATCATTAACCTAAGTTTATTTTTTTCCTGCATTTTCCAACATATTTTCCCATCTTGCTGATTTTTTTTTTTTTTTTTTGCTTTTTTGGTCACACCAGTAATACTTGGAGGTTACTCCTGGTTCTGTACTCAGGAATTACTCTTGGTGGTACTCTGGAACCATATGGGATGCCAGGGATTAAACTGGGTCAACTGCGTGTAAGGCAAATGCCCTACCCACTGTACTAATCACTCTGGCCCTGACAGGGAGCCTCTGGGATCCCCAATGATATCACGAGTTCCCTTCTACTTCTGAAGCTGGCAGGGAATAGACAAAAACTCAGGAGTCCAGCACAGTTTTATTTATTTATTCTTTACTTTTTATTATGCCATGTGAGATGGGAAGTGAAGCTGGCTGGAAGGAAGAATCTTACACTGCTAAGCAGTTCTGTGGGGTTGTCAGGCTTGGTACTGAGAGATGTGCACCTCTTACTGATAAACAGATGCTTATAGATGCCACCGATTAAAAACTTACTATAGGAGAGAAGTACTGGAGTCTTAGTACCACTGGGGCTCTCTGGATGACCACCTTCTGTAGGGTCCTGCCGACCGCTGTAATGTAAGCCAGGCTGGAAGTCTTCAGTATCCACTAGGAACAGAGAATAATCCTGGCCCGAGCTACACTCCACACTCCATTTTCACTGTTTACCTTTGAAAGACGAGGCACTGTTGTCGGACAATCAGAATGCCCAAGTTGACCAAAGGTCCACACCTCTGTTCTCAGAGAAGGCAAGAGATCTGCAGAGCCCGAGCCAGGCCACTGGCATTACGAGGACAACGCAGCATGTGCCATCCGTGTGGAGCAATGAAGGGGCCTAAGGAAGGAGCCCAGGTGCGGAAAATGCCCTCTTGGCTCCGTGGGGAGGCGAAGGCAGGGCGGTGCTGCAGGCAGAGCACATTTTCTCAGCACAAAACTCCTTCATCCAGGAAATGCAGTTCACGCTGTTCCACGTGGTTCCCATTCCGCTTGTTGTCTCCACAGCTGGAAGCAAGGGGCTTAGGAGGCCACCCCTGGTGGTGCTCAGGGATCATTCCTGGTGGGCTTGGGGGACCATATGTGATGCTGGGGATTGAACCCAGGGACCCACCAGGAGCCTGCCCTCAGGCTTTACACTACACTAGAGGCCAATTGACCAGGATACCATTTCTGCACCAGTGGACCTGTGGCCAGCAGATGAATGAAGACGCATGAATCCAGCATACCTTCAAAAAGCCTTTACTCACACAAGTTCTGGCATTAAAATCCAATGTCAGGAAAACCCCAAACTTCCAGTTCCTAGCCAGACCCATACCATGTGCTCAGATCAGGATTCTCAGCCAAGATGGCCACTGGACCCCGAACCATGTGCACCAGTCAGAAGTCAGACCCAAGCGGTTTATGGTACAGAAATTTCTAAGGAGCCTTTGCATATATGTTCTGCTTTGGGTGTTGATCTCTATCATGAAGTCCAGCAATCTGAAGAATATCAAATCAAGAACATAGACACCCAAACCAAAAGGTCTTGGATTGGTATGCTGATCCAGAGACTCACGGACATGGGGGCAGAGCTGCTACTGGCTCTCCCCTGTGCCCAGCCGCTCATGAGGCACCCAAGAGGGATGGCAGGTTCTAGCCCTGGCCCGCCACCCCAGCAGAGCCTCACAACAAGCCAGACGACCCCCCCACTCCATGAGGGCCTCCATTTTCCACATCCGACTTCCCCCTCCGCTCAGAACCCCACCCAGCAGACCAGCCTATCACAGCCCAGCGCTCGCAGCCACAAGTGGCCGCGTGGTTCATCAATAAATGCTGGATTTTGAGATGACTACAAGAATATGCTACCTGCACGGCAGAGCCTGGCAAGCTACCCGTGTCATATTTGATATGCCAAATACCAGTAACTATTATAGACCTCATTCCCATGACCTGATGGAATGGTTTGAGGCTCTTTATGTTCCTGGAGCAAGCCAGTGCCCTTGGGCTCTACTTGCATGAGACAAGTCATATGGAGATGTTACTGGTGCCCGCTTGAGCAAATCCATGATGAACGGGAAGACAGTGATACAGTGATACAGTGATGTGAGATATACAATTACAAGGATGTTTATAATTGGGTCTCTGTCATACAGTGTTCCAGCACCATCCCTCCACCAGTGCCCCTTTTCACCACCCACATCCCAAACACTTGCCCCCAACCCCAACCTGCCCATATTGCAGCCACATTTTCTTTTCTCTTTCTTTTTTTTTTAATTCCCAAATTTTATTACACCACTTTTAGACATACGATTGCAAGATGCTCATGTAAAGTTTTGGTTCTACAGTGTTCCAACACCCATCCCTCCACCCGAACCCATCTCCCATCACCAATGTCCCCACCTCCCTCCCCCTTCCACACCTCAACTACTTGGCGGGTTCTGTATGTCTTTTCTCTCCTATCTCTCCCTCCTGTCTAACTTTCCTACACATCGTAGAATGCAGTACATTAAAGGACATAACTGTTTCCACTAGTTTGATGGACTGCGCAGCCACTTGTGGCCATGCGACTTAGGGGCCTCATGGTCAGCATCTGGACAGCAAAGGTGGCAGCTAGTGTGGTGGGCGAGTCTCATCCGACTGCCTCCGGGACCCCCCAGTGGTGATGGGCCCACTCCCAAAAGCCATCTGTCCTCCTGGGAGCCCCATGGTCAGCTGAGCCTGGGGAGAGCCGAGTTCCAGCTTCCCCAGCCGCATTTGAGACTGCATGCTATGGCTGGTCACCCCAGGGCAGCTCCTGGGCGGGGCCACCAGGCTCAACAAATGGAGGGGGATGGGCTGACCCCTGACTCCATCTGGCGAATTCCCAGTGATTCCGCTTCTGGGGAGCTGCCTACCTGGGCTCAAACTTGTTTTGCTCTGTTAATCTGGTCTTGAGGTAGCATCCCAGCATCCGGACAGCGAAGGTGGCGGCTAGTGTGGTGGGCGAGTCTCATCCGGCTGCTTCCGGGACCCCCAGAGGTGATGGGCCCACTCCCAAAACCCATCTGTCCTCCTGGGAGCCCCATGGTCAGCTAAGCCTGGGGAGAGCCGGGTTCCAACTTCCCCCGGCTGCGTTTGAGACTGCATGCTATGGCTGGTCACCCCAGGGCAGCTCCTGGGTGGGGCCACCAGGCTTGACAAAATGGAGGGGGAAGGGCTGACCCCTGACTCCATCTGACGAATTCCCAGTGATTCCCACGTCTGGGAGCTGCCTACCTGGGCTCAAACTTGTTTTGCTCTGTTAATCTGGTCTTGAAGTAGCATCTCAGCATCAGGACAGCGAAGGTGGTGGCTAGTGTGGTGGGCGAGTCTCATCCGGCTGCTTCTGGGACCCCCCAGAGGTGATGGGCCCACTCCCAAAACCCATCTGTCCTCCAGGGACCCCCATGGTCAGCTAAGCCTGGGGAGAGCCGGGTTCTTGCTTCCCCAGCCGCGCTTGAGATTGCATGCTATGCTCTTTCTATCTCTCGGTGTCTGTCCCTATATTTCTCTCTCTCTTCTCTCTTACATTTTGTGGCTTGCCCTACAGATATTACTGTTTTATGATGTCTTTATGTACATATTCAATAGTGAGTTTTAGTGTGATATCATAATTCCCCATTCCCCATAACCTCTCCTGTTTATTGCAACTAGAATGACATTACAGTGTATAAATGTGAAATATCCTGGGAAGGACCTGGTTCTAAATTCCATTATTGCCTAAGATTGTCATGCGCCAGCACAGCTATGGGTCTGGAGTGTCTCTCTTCTGGCTGTTGGCTGTCGTGACTGGGAGCTTGTAGCCACGCCTACCGACATGAAGGTGGAGGAATGGGTGGAGGAGCCCAAATTCCCACTCCAAGTCTGTCCAGCATGGCCCCCTGCATGTGTGAGCGAGCCCTAGGAGATATGTAGGACACGGCCAGGGACTGGCCAAGCCTTTACTGTCATCTGGAACTCCATGGGCCACTCCACATGAGGCTGAGCTGCCAGCGCAGTTTTAAAAGGCTTTACTCTCACAGGTTCTGGTATACAATCCAGTAACAGAAAAACTTGGATTTTTGGTTCCTACCTGCGCCCTGGCCCAGGTCTAGAATCCTAGGCCAAGATGGCTGTTACCATGTGCTAAGGCCTAACTGGGACGAGAAGGTAGAGGAGAGGAGAGGAGAGGCAGAAAGCAAAGAGGAGCCAAAATGTCAAAAAAAAGCCCTTTCTCCTTTCTCCTAGCTTATTTTATAGATAGAAGCCTGCCAACACCCTTCAGCAGAGTCCATTGTGGGCTGGGCTATCTTGAGATGAAGCCAGGTAAATTATCCTATTGAAATGCAGATTTCAGGTGGGCCCTTTGGCTTCACAATTGCAGAACTGACTCCCTGAGATATCCCTAGCAGAGTGGGGAGGGGCTGCATCTCTGAACCAGAAAGCAGTTCAGAATGTAATTTGTAGAGAATAGCATTAATACATCTTACCATGAAAATATAGCCAGCTGATTCCAGACTTTAGATCCCACTAAGGTACAAAAATACGTCAGAATAATTCACTTTAGCATTACCTTTAGAATCAGAGACACATCAGTTTGCCCGAGGCACACTGGCATTTCTCTTTGAAATAGAACTGATTACATTATGGTTGATCCAACATCCCAAGTACTCTTGGAATATCTACATGTATGTCCCTAGCAGGGACTTGTGGGAGTAGGAAGAGTATTGAACGGGCAAGCAAGATTCATAATAATCATGATAAAAATATTTATGCCATATAAAATTATGAAATCAATCCAATTCTGCCCAAGCTCCCATTGTGTCTGCTCTGGAGGTTCCCTCAAGGCAGGGAGTTGCTCTTCACATAAGTTAAGTGAGGCTGGAGCCTAAAGTTCAGTAGGTTGTGTCACCCAACATGGCCTCATCTTGCTAATAATTAAGTTGTACGTAAAATATCTTATGCATGCCCATTTTTCATTTTTAAATTGTAAGTTGTATGTAAAATGTCATATGTTTATATTTTACTTTAAAATGAAAGCTTTTTTATTTTATTTTGTTCGTTTGGTTCAGGTCCCATGAAGGATTTCTAGACCATGGCCTCCAACATGTAAAACATGTGCTCCAATCCAAATACTTTGGTGGAGAGTTATCTCTCAGACACTGGAATGATTTTATACTGTGGAAATTATTGTTTGTGAGTTGAATAAAAGTTCAATGTTTAGGCTTGTTTTTTCCCTTTCAGAAAGCTAAAAACAAAAGAAAACCAAGAGGGTAGGAAAAACCTTTGTAAACTAAAGGAAATTACCTAATAAGAGATATGTGTACTGGTGTCATGGGTCACTCAACACACAAGCCTTCCTTTGGGTACTTGCCTTCCTCTGTGTACTTGACGTGTGTATTTCAGAGAATTACTCCTTCCCATTAGCAAATGAATGAAGGCAAAACCCTCCACATCTAGTAACAACCTACATTTACAATATTCTGTCCTCCCATTTCCTCCCATCCTCTACATGACAACCCTACAGAGATCTTCAGCATTCTCTGTTCACATCAGAGTATTTAGAAATTTCTCCTATGCTCCTGTTTTTGTATTCTGAACAATATCCTTGTCCTCTTCCTCTTTATTCCAGAATTATTTGCTGTCTTATTTGTGTCTCCATGACCTTAGTTCATAAATGTAAAAAGCATATGATCTTCCTTATTCTTCTTCTTCTCTTTCTTTTACTGTCATAACATGCTGGAATACTGAAGGACAGAGAAATTGGTCTTTGTTTCTCATACTGCAAGGATCACAGTGAGAACATTTTGAGCTGTGTACTATACATATAGTCAGATTCATTGCTTAGAATTATTTTGATTTAAAGATACAGGTTAGTCTTGATTTTCACTTTGACAACAATGTGTGAGACAGTCACTTAAACTCATTTATTTAGTTTTGGTCATCTATTAAAAGTTACATTTATCTGACTGTATCCAGGGTTTAATCCTGGCTCTGTGCTCAGGGATCACATACCTGGCAGGGCTCAGAGGATTATAGGTACCAGGGATCAAACTTGGATTGGATGCGCTCAAGACAAGTGCCTTATCCGCTATCCTGTCTCTCATCCGACATCAGCACTAAAAAAAAGGGAAAATATTAGCTGACTTTGGTTTATAACATAAACGCTGCATTTTTGCAATTTTCTTTTCTTTTTTTTGGGACACACCCAACAGTGCTCAGAGATAACTCCTGAATTATTCCTGGTGGTGATTGGGGGTGCCATATGGGATGTCGGAGTAAAACTTCGGGTTGGCAGCATGCAAGGCAAATGTCCTACCTGCTGTATTATTGCTCCAGCCCCTGTAGACAACTTCTAAGATGCCTTGTATCCTTATACTCCCCAGTTTGGAATCCAAGCGACTTGGTGTGATTTTGCGGCCAGGGACATATCTTTTTGAAGAAAGTATTTGTTTCAAAATTTCAGAAATTTTGTTTTCAAAAAATATTTTCTGTCAAAGGGTTCTTGTGAAGATTACATGAGATAATGTCTGAAATGGATTTAGATTGGTTCAGTAAATGTTAGTTGAACATCCCATTAAAATCTAGAAACTGGGCCTGGAGAGATAGTACAGAGGTTAAGGCTCTTGCCTTGCATATGGCTGACCCCAGTTCCGACCCTTGATACCACATATGAGCTGCCCTCAAGCACCACCAGGAGTGAGCCTTGGGCACAGAGTCAGGAGTAAAGCCCTCAGCACAGCTGGGTGTGACCTGGAAACAAGAAACATAAAACAAACAACACAACAAACTAGGAACTGCTCCAGCTTTGGGGCTTATGGAAATAATTGAGTTGCCCCACTCCGGGAGGAATTTACAATCCAGAGGCCTTGCCTTGTGCTTATTCATTTATTTGTTTGTTTGGTTGTTTACTGGTTTTGGCATATTGAATTAGCAACGGACAACTTTCCAGGCTCTGTCATGTGGTGGGATACCCTTGGTAGCTGGTCGGGCTCTCTGAGAGGGTGGGTGGAATACTCTTGGTAATTTACTGATGAACCGTGTGGCCACAAAGCAGCTGCAAGACAACAGGAGAGCTGGTAGCAGCTCTGCCCTGTGTATCTGTGTCTCTTGTTCAAGCACACCTGGGCTTGAAATAGGTTTCTCTCTAGGGTGGGGCTCTAACAAGCCAAGTCGTCGAAAATCAGGTGGGCTGGACATGTAATGTGACTTGGAGATAACTGCTGGACTAGATCCGTTACCGACTAGATCCCAGGATGTTAAAAGATCACGTGGCCTGGTCAGAGTGATAGTACAATGGGTAGGGCGTTTGCCTTGCATGCAGCTGACCAGGGTTCGATCCCCGAATCCCATATGGTCCCCAAGCACTGCCAGGAGTCGTTCCTGAGCAAGGAGCCAGGAGCATCCTGAGCATTGCCAGGTGTGACCCAAAAAGAAAAAAAAAGATCACATGGATGCCCACCTACAAGATGGTCAGATTTCTTTTTCATGACCCTGAATGAGGGCTATAGGGATAGCACAGCGGGAAGGCATTTGCCCTGCATGTGGCCAACCTATGTTCGATTTCCAGCATCACATATGGTCCCCTGAGCACTGCCAGTAGTAATTCCTGAGTGCAGAGCTAGGGAGTAACCCTAAGCATTGTTGGTTTTGACCCAAAAAAAAAAAAAAACTAAACTAAAAATGAATGAATGAATGAATGAATAAATAAATGAATAAATGAATGTTAAAAAAAAAGAAACTGAATGAACATTTTGAGGCTCTTCGTATTTCTGGAGTAAGCAGATGCCATTGTACTACACTGGCATGTGACAGAGACAAATGGAAATGTTATTGGTGCCCACTCTAGCAAATCAAAAACTAACGGGATGTCAAATGATCAAATGAGTGATTGATTGATTGATTTTGGGGTCTCACCTGGTGATACTCAGGGTTTACTCCTGGCTCAGCAGTCAGGAATTACTCCTGGTGGTGCTTGGGGACAATATGAGATGCTGGGTATCGAACCTGGGTTGGCTGCAAACAAGGCAAATGCCTACACACTATATTATTGCTCCAGCCCCTTTGCTTTGTACTTAATCTGCATTCACTAACTGTTCCTTTCTCGCCTTGTCCTGATAAGTATTTAATGTTGGGATTGATAAAGAAATGGGAGAGACAGCTTTATACTATTTTTTCTCATGGTATTTTATTTTAATTTATTTTGTTTTATTTTTAATTTTGGGCCACATCTGGTAGTGTTCAGGAGTTACTCCTTTCTCTGTACTCAGGGATAAATCCAGGTGGCTCTTGGGACAATGTGCGGGGTGCTGGGGATCCAATGTGGGTGGGCCATATGCAAAGCTAGCACCCTACTCACTGTACTCTCTCTCTCTCCAGCCCCATACATGGTAGCTTAATAGAGAGATGAATATTCCTTTGAGAGCCAAATTTCAAACTAATCCTATTTCTTAATAGCTGAAAGGGATGACATAACTTAGAATAACAAGGCCAGACAAAAACAGCCCTCAATCAGATGGGAGTTCTGTGCTCTGAGAAGTATGTGGTGGGAGTAATTGGCCTAGTGTTCTGTCAGCCTGGGAACAGCATTTAAGATGTCCTTATCTTACCGATGGGGGAAAAATCATTTCTGTTTTATTAGTGGGGGAAACAAAGTAAACACTGTACCTGATTTTCCTAATGCAATAGTTTTGTATCTGTGTTACATGCAATAAAACAATTGCTTAAGGAAGCATTGCTGTTATTTTCAAAACACACCACCCAGTGGGTTTGGCCTCTAGAATTGCTTACACATTTTTCCAGGGTGCACTCGCCAGTCATTTTTGACACTTCCGTCCTGCCCTACTAGTCTGCTTCACTTCACCTCACTTAGCATCGGGTCTCTGTGTCCGTCATTTAGATATGTCTTAAATTGTGGCAGAACAACGAGCTCCTTGCTGAAAACTCCCAATACAACAGCTTTTTAAATTTTGCTCACAATAAGCAGGAGCCACTCCTGGTGACGTAGTCCAACTGGGCTGGCAGTTCACAGTGAGTGCCCGAGGATGCCATGCTGCTCAATCCCGGCAGTGCAGCATCAGGGACTACTGGGGTCACACCGGCAGCTTGGAATATCACCCTGGTCCCACTGAAACTCATTCTGGGGCTGCCATTTTAGTGGAGTAAGGCAAGGAAACATTGTAGTGGGTATGAATTCTTGGCGCTGTTGTTGATTCTGTATCAGCTACTCTTCATACAATGGCTAATCAACAATGCAATCCAGGAAAAGTTAGCTCAAAAGTTAGGCCTGGTGGGCCTAAGAAAAAGTACAAGGGTTAAGTTATGGTCCCTGGCACTGATCCCACATGCAATGCCAGGAGTTATCCCAGAATGCGAGCCAGGAGTAAGAGCTGAGTATAGCTGGGTATGACTACCCAAGAAAGATTTGGGCATGTCTTGTTCAAAGGAAGTCTAAATTTTTTTGCTGTTGATTGGTTTAGAAGTTGGTATCTGACCTAATTCTCATAACTGAGATGTAAGAGGTTTTCCTGGAGACATTTTCTCTCCTTGGAAAGTAGTGGATGAGAAATTGGTCTCTGTAGCAGCTGCTGAGTGTGAGCAAGGAGCACTAGCTCTTATTGCCACTGGGAGTCATCTAGTGAATATCTGAATATCTGAATTAAGACCGGGTCAAGATTGACGTTCTGGGCTGAGTAAAGACTCGAGAACCAAGAACCAAGAACTCAAGAACCAAGAGCTTGATACTATGAATGAGTCTTGAGTTATCCACTTGGGACACTTATCCCCAACTCTAGCCTTCTGCCTGTGATAATGAAAAGATTTTAAAAATCAAACGTTAAAATTTTGTTTACTTTTTGTCCCTACTGCATTAAATTATGTTAGCTCTCTTAATTTTATGGGTTCATTTTTTTTAGCATATAAATGATCACAAAATGAACAAGATTTAGGAAAGAAAGAAAAGACCAGATAGAACAAGCAAACAAATATTCAAGGAGACTGCTTGGTGTGCTTATGGAAAACAAGTGCAGTTACTTAGTTATGAGCAAGTGGAGAATGTAGTAAGATATGATAAGTGAGGCAGACAGGAGTCAGATTCTGATAATCCTTAAAGCTGTTATAAGGGATTTGCATTTTAATTGAGTGTCATAGCTATGGAGAAATAGAATCATTGCATGAGCAGTTTTACAGGACAACTATAAATTGTATATAGTAGGAACAATAATTACTAGCTGAAGACACTAGTGTGTACACAAATGCAGGGAGATATTGGAAGGCTGTCAAGATTTTGGTGGTGAAATGGCACTGGAACTTTGGTGGTGGGTATAGTGAATACTATATACATGAAGAGATATTAAGCATTGTTCCTGAAGTTCCTCAATAGTTTAAGCTAAAGCTAAATCAGTTAAAAGAGAGAAAAAGAAGAGAATGTCTTATAGGTTGCGCTTTAGAGTTTCTGGGCACTGGTATGTATACACACAGGGGTTGGGGGAAGTTAAGGACATATTAAGCTATACATAGAGTGGCTAAAAAGTTGATTGAGAATTTGACATTGTCCTCGCCTTTAAAAATCGGAGAGCTTGGGGCTGGAGCGATAGCCCAGCGGGTAGGGCATTTGCCTTGCACGTGGCCGGCCCAAGCCAGCCCGGTTCTATCCCCGAATCCCATATGGCCCCCAAGCACCGCCAGGAGTAATTCCTGAGTGCAGAGCCAGGAGTAAGTAACCCCTGAGCATCGCCGGGTGTGACCCAAACAGAAAAAAAAAATCAGGAGAGTTTGAGATCTTTGTAGCCTCTGAAAATTAAGGTAGACAGCTATGAAATAGAGTGATGGGACGTGTCCAGCAAGTTTTGAGTATGAACTATGCCGAAATACGTTAAATATGTTTTTAGTAGAGAGCTATGAAATAGGGTGGTGGGAAGTTTCCAGCAGGTTTTGAATATAACTATGCTTAAAAACGTTAGTGATCCATAAATTATTTAACTATTTTTTGCATAAATTAGAGTAAAGCATATCAATGAGGGACAAAATAACTGAGCAGATTTTTTTTTGGGGGGGAGGCAGGGTGACACCCAGCAGTGATCAGGGCTTACTCCTGGTGCTACACTCAGGAATTACTCCTGGCAGTGTTCAGGGAACCATATGTGATACCAGGGATTGAATCCAGGTTGCCATGTGCAATTCTAATCCCCTATCCACTGTACTATTGCTCTGGCCCCCACTGAGCAGAATTTCAGCTCTCTTTAGGAGGCAGTCCTTATAGTGTGAGTTCAGTTGAATTAAAATCTAAAAACGAAGCACTAAAAGCAGCATTTTTCTAGAAGAATAAAGGATAATCTCAAGACATAGAATAGAGTAAATGAAACATCTATATAATCAGAATTTCCAAATACAGAGAATAGGACAATTCAAAATTATTCATATAAAGTATTAGAATAACACAATCCATTTTCAGAAGAAACCAATATTTAGAGGAACCTTCATTTGAGCCAAACTGCACAAAATTTTGAATTGGACAAAAATACTAGCTAACATCAATTATACTGTGTATGAAATCTCATCAGAAAAATGAGTTATTCCATTTTTTTTTTCTTTTTTTGGGCCAAACAGGCAATGCTTAGGGTTACTCCTGGCTTTGCACTCAGGAATTACTCCTGGTGGTGCTTGGAGGCCCATATGGGATGCCAGGAATCGAACCCACATCTGCCACATGCAAGCCAAATTCCTTCCCTGCTGTACCTCCCTTCTGGCCCAGAACTATTTCAGAATGACTTAATTTTATTAATTATTGTTTGGGGATCACACCCAGTGGTGCTCAGGGGGTTGCTCACTCCTGACTGCACTCAGGAATTACTCCTGGTAAGCTGGGAGGACCATCTGGGATGCTGAGGGGATCAAACCCGGGTTGGCCGTGGTGCAAAGCAATCACCCAACCGGCAAGGCAATCACCCAACCGGCTGTACTATTGCTCTAGCCCTAACCTTACATATTATTATCTCTAAATTTTATTTCTCTTTCTGCATCTTTCCAAGTTCTGCTTCGGTCACGAAGAACTTCTTAGAGGGAAAAGACCCTTCTGTGTATATGGGAATACCCTTCTGTGTATAGGGAATACCCTCCAAGCATCCCTGCTTTTGTTGGTTCTGTTCTCCCACTGACTTGCCATGGTGGCTCAGCACTGGCAGATTCAGGAGCACTCATTTGCTGCGGCTGTCACCAAAGTAGGGGCACAGCCTCAACAGCCTAGGCAAGAGAGGCCAGCTGAGCTGCTGACGACATGGTAATACTCTGATGCATGAGGGGAGCGCCAACTAACTTCTGTACCCACTGACCTTTAATTTGTTTTTCATTCTGATGAATTTCATTCTGATGAACCATTTCCTCAAACTCATTCTAGTTTCCTGATTCCCCACTGGGATTAAATTTTTGCAAAATTTTTCCTGCTTGGTCGTTGTCACTCATTAGTTTGCTCCTTATTGCAAGAACTACTTTTATAACAATTCTAAGCAAAAAAAAATGCTGTTAAAAAAGATGTTGAGAGGGGCTGCAGTGATAGTACAGTAGACAGGATGTGGTATTGCAAATAGCCCACCCGGGTTCAATACCCAGCATCCCATATTGACCCCTGAGCACCGCCACATATAATTTCCATGTGCAGAACCAGAAGTATCCTTTCAGCATGTATGGGTAATACCTAAACAGACTGAAAAAAAGAAAGAAAAAAAGAAAGATGCTGAGAGATGTAAGAATCAAAGACGACAGACAGCATTGCTCAAGAGGACAAGAAGCAGCTCCAGGAGGAAGGGTACATGACAAGTGTCACAGCGAGTGAGCTCTGGGTTTGCTACCACTTCCGTCACTATTTCTGTAATCATGAATGGTTCTAACTGCTCTCTTTCCTTCATGCTACAGTCCCAATTTAAAGACTTGGCCAAGACCAACAGATTGATCGAAACAGAGTTATTTTTTTTTAAGTATTTTATTATACCACCGTGAGATATACAAATAAAAAGATATACAATTAAAAAGTTCATGTTTGGGTTTTGGTCATACAGTGTTTCAGCACCCGTCCCTCCACCAGTGCCCATCTCCCACCACCAACGTCCCCGGTTCCCTCCCCTTCCCCAGCCCACCTCCATGGCAGGTTCTTTATTTCTTTCCCTTTCTCTCTCTTTCTCTTTTCCTTCCCTTCAGACTATGGATTACAGAACATACATTAAAAGGTTGTCATGTGTATCCTTTTTGCCTCTATTTAATGCTCAGTTCTAGGTTGGCATTAGTACCCTCGACAATTATTAGCACCAAACAGAGTTATTTGCTTGTGTTGGGGACATGAAGGTGACAGCATGTTTTACTTTCATAGTGTTGTAGTGGGAGGTGGGCGCTCTCATCCAGTCAACAGTGATTTTTTTTTCTTTTTTGGGTCACACCGGTGATGCCCAGTGGTTACTCCTGGCTCTTCGCTCAGGAATTACTCCTGGCGGTGCTTGGGGGACCATATGGGAATGCCCGGGATTGAACCCGGTTCAGCCATGTGCAAGGCAAACGCCCTCCCGGCTGTGCTATCACGCTGGCCCCAACAGTGACTCTTTTGGACTTCCAACATCATATTCACATCCTTTTTCCCAAAGTGTAGCTATGAAAAAATGCTTCTCATTGAAAAATGCCTGAAATGAACCTGTTCCTTATCAGGACAAGAATTCTGATACACTTTTACTTGGTTACAAATTTAGTGACTTGCTTACAAATTCAATGTCATCGCATTTCCCACATTTCCTTTCTCAGCCAATGATTGAGTTGAGGATGCCCAGGCAGGTCCTTTCCCGGCACGGAACTGATACACTTTACTTGGTTACAAATTTATTTCATTTGATTGAAAAGGAAAACTTCATTTATGACAGTTCTGATGTAGTCCTAAGTGTGAATTCTAAATATTACAATCATGACATTAATGCTATTGAGACAAGAATAGCTTTAAACGATTGTCTCAAACGCTTTAAAAAGTCTTTAGAGAAATCTTTTAAATAGTTTAAAAATTGGATCACTTGCCTGCCCCCTTCCAGCAAAGGAGGCTGGGAACTCCTAAAATCAATGTTAGAACTAGTTATTTTCTTCACACACTATTATCACCATCAAATCATATGGAGTTGAGTTGGCAGTATTTTTGTTTGTTTGTTTGCCCTTCTGTTACAGTCTGGCAAACTCAAGTTTAATGCCTATAATTAGGTATCCCATTTCTCTAGGCTGTTCAGTTTCTATCCAGGGCACCAATGAAGATCTACACATCTCACTTAGTGGAATTTTTCTTTGTCATCTTGGTAATCAGTGTTGAAAGACAAAGTTGAAGGCCTTTAAACAAATGAACCAACAGACTTTTTAAAGCTTTTTAGGCATTGAAACCACTTCATTTATTGGCAGTTCCTTTCAGGTAGACTTCAGGGGACTGAAACTTTGAATCTCTAGTGTTTAATGTAGAAAATGAAATTTTGTACTATTCCATAAGTGTTCATGGTTTGCAGATTTGAATATTCACAGAACTTAGGATATCATATTTTTACACCAGTGCCATCAGCGAGTGCTTCTGCAGATCACATTGTTGTGTGACTTATTTCCATTCTTCCGAGAAAGTGTTCATGGTTTCGAGGAGCAGCAGCCACGGAAATGTGCATTCAGCAGCTCTGCTGAATTTGTGTAATTAGTGCATCGTCCTGACTGCTGGCTGTGACTCTGTCATCGCATTTCCCACATTGTATTTCAGCCAATGACTGAGTTGAGGATGCCCAGGCAGGTCCATTCCTAGCACAGGCAGGTTTCTTCTGCAAGGTGATTTCCGTTTGGCCTGGCTAAAGCATCCTCAAATAACCCTGCGGTCGACTTAACTTGCTCTTCTTCACTCTTTCCCTTTCACATCTAGCTGCCAGAGATCTGTCGGGCTCTAATGATTTGCCTCTTCCTAACCAAATCTTCAAGTTTATCTCTTGTTTGTTTAATCCGTAAGTATTCCATGGTTTACTGATTTGAATATTGACTGACTTGAATCTCTTTTAGTGTGCCCTTTTGGAGTTCTTAGTAACGTAAGAAAATGGTAGCATTATAATATTAAATTACTTGTGAATCCCCTGTTGTATGGGCTAGTGAATTTTTCTTATTTTTTTCTTTAAACATTTTATGGTAAATGATAATGCAAATATCATTTACCATATGATCAAAATAAAGTAAGTGCAATAAATTATTAAATAAATGCATATGAAATCACCAGCAATAGCATGAACTGAGACATTTCTAGAACTAAAAGATGCCCAGGTGCTTCCATCTAAACTTTAGTTCCTTTCTTCCACAAGACGGAAACTACTCTTCTACGCACTATGGTGACCATTCTCTTTCATAGATTTTCTGTGCCCCCAGAATCAGGCAGACCCATAGCAAACAATCACATGTTTTGCATGAAGGCTACCAACTTTGATCCTCAGGCCCTCGCATTCCCTCAAGCACTGGTGAGAACCATCCCCAAGCACGGGAGTTGAGAGTAGCACCTGAGCTCTATGGGTGTTGCCCCCAAACCAAAACCAAATCTTACCAAAACAGAATCCAAGAGACTGCAAATACTGTACTTGTGTCTTAAAAAAAAAGATAGGCAACATCATGCACTATGTATTTTGCCTGCTATTTTCTATTCACTGTGGTCTTGAGAGTCATCACACTTTATCGTGTCATTGTAGATTTTAATTTTCGTAGCTTTCGTATTTTTTTTCTATTCTTTAAAACTGTTTGTTTTTGTTTTTTGGGTGAGACCTGGTTGACCTCAGAGCTTAGTCCAGGCTCTGTGCTCAGGAATCATTCATGGTGGTGCTCCGTGAACCATATGGAATGCCTAGGATCAAACCAGTGTCAGCCACATGCAAGGCAAGTGCCCTACCCATTGTGCTGTTGCTCTGCCACCCTGCCCATAATAGTTTTTATTTTTAGTCAAAACTTTTTACTTTGAGACCTTATTATTTACAATAATATTTATATTTATATTAGAGACTTACAATCCTACTATACCACAGACACACACACACACACACACACACACACACACACACACACACACCCACCACCACCACCACCACCACCACCACCAAAGTGCCAATATCCCTCCATCACCGTTCTTCAGTTCCTTCCCTCTCTCCACCTCTCCACCCCACCCCAAATTCCTCTGTTCTGTTTCAGTATCTCAGGGTTTGTTTTCACTGGACATTGTCTATTCCCTAGTCTTATTTATATTCCACATATGAGTGAGATCATCTGGTATTTGAATTTCTCCTTCTGACTAACTTCATCTCCAGATCCATCCAAGTCATAGTCAAATACAAGTTGTGATCTTTTCTTAGAGCTTAGTAATTGTACATGGATCTTTAATGGTATTTACCTTGGGGAGATGTAGGCATAAGAGAGAGAATTCAGGCATAGTTCTCAGAAAAGTGATCTCCGTATGTGAGGAATTATAAATATTATTCTGTTATTCTGTAAATATGCCATGGAAGAGGAGTGTTTAGAATATATCAAATTAAAAGGAAAAATAGAAATATTAGTAGAAAGAGAAAGATAAATTCTAGGGAGAGGGATTATCAGGAACAAAAATAACTACAGGGAAGAGAAGCTTTGACTGAAATAGGGAAGAGCCAGAAAGAATAACACTGGAGCTCTGAGCTGCGGAAGGTCTGAATTTAGGGAAGAAGTTGGTAATGGCTGAGTCATTTGGCTCTTAACAGTTGTTTGATTCTGCTTTGATAGGAGAAAACAGTGCTTTTCAGAGTTGCCCTTTGTCCCTCTGTACTGGTCTCTTTCTGCTTTGTTTCTTCTTTGGGGGAAAGGGAGGAGGGAATGGGACCTTGCTGAGGAGGAGCTGAGGCCACTCCCTGTGAATTTGGCCCTTGGCCTGGGGGGTTCAATGCTAGTGTTTGAAGATCTGGAGTATGCAGATTCTGTGGTTCTAAGGATAACCTGGGCCAGCCTGGCAGAGCCCTGGAGCTTCTAGGGTGACACCCAATGGTGCTCAGACCCTCCAGAGCTACCTCCAGCTGTCCTGTGTGGAGGGGAGCAAGTGAAGTCTAGGTTCAAACTCCTAGAAGGGAAGGTTCAGAGTAAATCAACTCACTTATTTATTTAGAATTTAGGGTTTAGTTCATTTACTTAGAATCAGAATTTAATTAGCATTTCATTTAGAAACTTATTTATGTTTGAGAAAATATTTCTCAGTGTTAGGCGTAGGGTTTCTAGGATTCCAGACCGATAGAGAAATCTCCAAAAGAAAGATTCTTTCTGGGGCCGGAGCACAGCAGGGAGGACGTTTGCCTTGCATGCAGCAGACCAGGGTTCGATCCCCGGCATCCCATATGGTCCTCTGAGCACCACCAGGAGTAGTTCCTGAACGAAGAGCTAAGAGTAGCCCCTGAGCATTGCTGGGTGTGACCCAAAAAGCAAAAAAAAAAAAAAAAAAAAAAAAAAAAAAAAAAGAAAAAGAAAAGGAAAGAAAAAAGAAAAAAAAGGTTCTTTTTTGGCGGGAGAATCTTTATTCTGAATTATTTATCTATCTATTTATTTATTCATTCATTCATTCATTCATTCATTCATTCATTCATCTATCTATCTATCTATCTATCTATCTATCTATTCTATCTATCTATCTATCTATCTATCTATCTATCTATCTATCTATCTATCTATCTATCTATCTATCTATCTATCTATCTATCTATCTATCTATCTATCTATCTATCTATCTATCTACCTATCTATCTACCTATCTATCTATCTATCTAATCCACACTTTCTAGCTCTGGCCTGCCACCCCAGCAGAGCCTCACAACAAGCCAGACAACCCCCCCCAACTCAATGGGGGGTCGCCGTTTTCCACATCCGGACTTCCCTCTCATCACAACTCCACCCAGCAGACCAGACTATCACAGCCCAGATCATTGACACCCACACTGCAGCAGTTTTTTTTTCAATCCGGCCCAGGTATGCTGATCCAGAGACTCTCAGACATGGGGCAGAGCTGCTACTTGCTCTCCCTGTGCGCAACTGCTCATGAGGCGCCCGGGAGGCATGGCGGGTTCTAGCCCTGGCCTGCCACCCCAACAGAGCCTCACAACAAGTCAGACGACCCCCCCTTTACTTCATGGGGGCTGCCATTTTCCACATCTGGACGTCTTTCTCATCACAACTCCACCCAGAAGACCAATCTATCACAGCCCGGATCATCGACACCCACCCTGCAGCAGTTTTTTTTTTTTTCAATCCAGCCCAGGTATGCCGAACCAGAGACTCTCAGACATGGGGCAGAGCTGCTACTTGCTCTCCCTGTGCGCAACCGCTCATGAGGCGCCCGGGAGGCATGGCGGGTTCTAGCCCTGGCCTGCCACCCCAGCAGAGCCTCAGAACAAGCCAGATGACCCCTCTATTCCATGGGTCCGCCGTTTTCCACATCTGGACTTCCCTCTCGTCACAACTCCACCCAGCAGACCAGACTATCACAGCCCGGCTCACATGGCTGCTAGCGGCCGCGCGGTTCATCAATAATTGCTTTATTTAGAGGTGACTACAAGAGTATGCCACCCGTACGGCAAGCCTGGCAAGCAGCTCGTGTTGTATTTGATATGCCAAATACCAGTAACATTTATATTAGGTCATTCCCATGACCTAATATAATGGTTTG
This sequence comes from Cryptotis parvus, assembly GCA_021461705.1. Lineage (NCBI taxonomy): Eukaryota > Metazoa > Chordata > Mammalia > Eulipotyphla > Soricidae > Cryptotis > Cryptotis parvus. The sequence continues at coordinate 10,407 of JAJIBD010007465.1, read as the reverse complement.
AGGCTCTTTATGTTCCTGGAGCAAGCGGATGTCTTTGGGTTCTACTAGCATGAGACAGGACATATGGAGATATTACTGGTGCCTGCTCTAGCAAATAGATGATTAACGGGAAGATAGTGATAGTGATAGTGATCCACACTTTACTTAAGAACCACAGTTTACAATGATCTGTTACAGGCATTCAGTATTCCAACACCAATCCCACCCACCTTCCCTCTACCATTTTCTCCATTTTCCCAACCACCACCAAAGCCTGCTCCCATAGCAGGCTCACTTTTTTTCTTTTTAATTTTTATTGGCACACTATGATTTACAAAGTTGTTTGCACTAGAGTTGTTTAGGCATCAAATGCTCCAACAACAACCCACCATCAATGTTCCCTTCTCTTCCCCAAGGTTCCCCCCCACCCACTGGCCTTCCCCTTTGGCAGGCACATAATGAATTTATTTCGTGTTATTTGCTCCAACAAAAGTCGAAAGAATGGCAAAAGGAATGATTATAGAGTAGATAAAAGTCAGTTTGTGTTGATTTATTGCTGTATGATTTAAACCTATATAAATAAATTCAAGTAATTTATTACAATATAGTGTACTTCCTATTCTTATTTCCATAACTAAGTTTTCAACTCTGGCATCTAAAATATATTGCATGAAATTTTATTTTGTACTTAAACTTATTGTGATAATTGTCATGTCTTCCTTGTCATAAATAAAACTTTAGCAAAAAATCTGTGCTAATGTGTTTTAGAGTTCCCATGAAATAGCCAAAACCTACAAATGTCAAATTTAGTAAGACAGCCCATTGGTGGTGGCAAATCTATAATGGTGAAGGGATGGGTATTGGAACACTGTATGAACAAAATCCAATTATGGAAAGAAATTATTTCATATTGCTTATTATTTATCACTTGATGGTTAACAGAATGATCAAAAATATTTTCATAGAAGAAAATTTGTAAAAATTGTTATATCTCACTGCAGGGTCATTTAATCCTTGTTTGAGGATTTACCAAGCTATTGTTGTAATTAAGCCTACTGTATTAATGTTTTTGTTGGTTGAGATTGGTTGGCTTCTGTGTTATATTCCAAGAATCTTTATTTACATTTTTTCTGTAATAAGTACTTATTGAAACTGCAAAAATTTCTAGGAAATACTATTTCTCATTCAAATATATCAGTGATTTTGAAAATAGAATTTAAATGACATCCTTCCTTTGACATCATAAAAAATTTATTGGAATTATTTTATATTACAGTATAGGATTGGAGTGATAGTACCGTGGGTAGGGTGTCTGCCTTGCACTGACCTGGATTCAATCTTTGGCATCACATATGGTACCCTGAGCACCATGAGTAGTAGTTTCTGGGTTACAGAAGTAACCCCTGAGCATTACTGGGAGTGCTCCTAGTCCCCGAAATACAATATAAACACTAGGACTATAAATGCTATAAGTAAAATATGAACAATAAATATGATTGTTCCTCAAACAGTGAGGGAGAAGCCAACTTCCTCTTACTGGTACAAAATCCCTCTCTTACTGGTGCAAAAGCCAACCCCTGCTTCCCAGGGCTATTGAGGCACTTTTCTTTCTTCTAGACTATAAACAATCATTATAGTAATATTTCTAGTTATTTTGCATAAAGACTGGGCCCCCTGGGATGAACCCACAGCCACGGCAGAGCCTGGCAAGCTACCCGTGGAGTATTCGCTGTGCCAAAAACAGTAACAATAATGGACTTCATTCCCAACGAATGGAGACGTTGCTGGCACCTGTGGGAGCAAATCAATGAACAACAGAAACACAAGTGATTCAAGTGAAGTGATGAACAATAAAATATACAAATTGTAAAAGGAATATAAACACTAGCTTTGTAAATACTAGGAAAATATTTGTGGTTTGAGCTGAATTTTAAAAGTATTATTAATGCTAATACTATAAAGTCCCTCATTTACTATAGTCATGGTTATATCCATTAGATAATATCTAGGTCAAAATTTTGGCATTTGTGGGGCGGAGCTATAGCCCAGTGGGTAGGGCATTTGCCTTGCACGTGGCCGGCCCATGCCGGCCGGGGTTCGATCCCCGGCATCTCATATGGTCCCCGAGCACCACCAGGAGTAATACCTGAGTGCAGAGCCAGGAGTAACCCCTGAGCATTGCCGGGTGTGACCCAAAAAGCAAAAAAAAAAAAAGTCATTTGTGTTTTTGTTGGGCTTAAATTTTTTGTATTAAAGAAAAGACTTCCAGTCTTCTGGGTCTTCTCCGATAATTTTCCTAACCATCTCAAGGAAAGGGCTTAATCTAATTATCTTCATATATCACTTGTTTTCCCGTTCATCAATTTGCTCGGCGGGTGCCAGTAATGTCTCCATTCGTTGGGAATGAGGTCCATTATTGTTACTGTTTTTGGCATATCGAATACACTGTAGGTAGCTTGCCAGGCTCTGCCATGGTTCGGGGTTCACCCAAGGGTCCTTTTCTATGTCAGACCATCAACCATCCAGGGCCCATGAATGTAATTATACCAATCTGAAGATGTTTACTTATGACATTTTCAGTATTAATTAAAACCCACGATTTTTCATAGCCAGGCTTGTTATCTATACTTTTTGCCTAGAGAAATGACAATTATCTGAGATTGACTAAAATATTTTCAGTTAATATTATGGTATTTCTCAGGAATAACAGTTTATCTGTTATTTGTTATTTATAAATATACTTAAGTCTTCAAAAGTTTTTTTGTCAAGAAAAGTTTTTTGGTTATTTTAAAATATAGCTAGAAGTAAAAAGCAATGAATAAATAATTTGTTTTACATGAAATGTATAAATGTTGTATGTCCAAAAAAAGTTTAATGTCGGTGATACTGATAAACTGTTCTCTTTGGGGGCATAAGGTGATTTCCCAGCAGGCCTTCTAACCAGTGGGGGTTAGAAGACTTCTTGGCCAGTGTCAGAAACCACCTCCCCAGAAATTCCTCCCAGTTTCTTCTCCTTTGGTGTGCCATACCAAAGGAGAAGAAATATGGTGTGCCATACCATACCATACCATACCATACCATACCATACCATACCATACCATACCATACCATACCATACCATACCATACCATACCATACCATACCATACCATACCATACCATACCATACCATACCATACCATACCAAAGATGGTGTGCCATCTCTTGCCTCTTCAGAGTCAGAGTTGAAAGTCACCCAGGTTGAAGATTGAAGAGAAGTGATGGAAAAATGAGTCTCGCTATGTAAAAACATTTTTTGGTGTTCCTCATATTATCAAAATCTTGTTCTACTGAGCTTATGATCAAACATGAGCACACTGACAAAATGCGCTACTGGGGCCCTGAGTTGCAAAAACTAGTTTGAAAGTGATTCACATTGTGCTGATGACATTGGACATGCTCTTTCTGCTACCGGACTCCGTAGAAGACTTCAGTGTGGGACTTTTGAGGCCACAGAGCTGAGGACGGCTGGGCTGGGAGGGAGAGGTGACAATGGGAACTGGCATTGGAGAGCCTATTTTTTTTTCATAAAGCAGAAGTTAAACTTAGAAACTATATATGTGCTGTGGCTGTGGTTACATATTTTGAGTTTAGTATTTTTAGCTGTTCTTCCCCTCAGTTAAAAATAATATACTTTGGTATTTTTGGAATATGTGTTGTGGGGCCAGAGAGATAAGACTGGAGGTAAGCACTTGTCTAGCATGTGGCTGGTGCTGGCTTGATCCCTGGCACTACCTATGGTCCAGAAGTACCACCAGGGGTCAATTCTGACCACAGAGCCAGGATACCCTCTGAGGACAACCTAGTGTGTTTTTAATCCCTCGCCCCAGTTAAAAACAAATAAACTATATGTTAAAACCACTTGGGTCCTACTATTAATTGAATCAAGAATTTTGGACTTAATTAAGTGATACTAAGTCCTTCCTGTGGATGCCATTTCAATCAAATCTTTTCTTTGACTGAGAAGCCAAAAATCCTCAGGAGGTCAAGGCTAAAGCAAATGAGATATTCCTTTTTAACCTAGTTGTTTTTTCCTGCGTGGAGTAAGTGCTGACAGCACATATCTCCACAACTGGGGATTTTTCTGTGTATATTTCATAGCTCTGCTAAGCCTCGTCTTCCAGTCGAGGTTTGATCATCAACTACAGCTTTCTGGGGAGTCATATTGAACAGAACTTGAATGGGTGAATTATGAGACCAAAAGAAATCCTAAACCTATGTCTGACAGACTGTGGTGTCAAAGAAAAGTCAACCTTCTATAAGAAACATGTCTTTTCTTAAGCTGAAGAGTTTTTTTTTTTCTTTTTGGGTCACACCTGGCAATGCTCAGGGGTTACTCCTGGCTCTGCACTCAGGAATTACTCCTGGTGGTGCTCGAGGGACCATATGGGATGCCGGGGATCGAACCCGGCCAGCATGGTCCGGCCGCATGCAAGGCAAACACCCTACCTGCTGGGCTATCACTCCGGCCCCAGAAGAGATTGTTTTCATAAATAATAAGTAACAGTGAAAATAATGAGAATAACAAGTTGACAGAATGCTACTTGTGCTTAGCTATGATGGTGAGTTATGTTCTAGTCGTTTTTGGGCCCTCAGAACAGGTAAATATTATTTTCCTTATTTCTCAGAGGAAGAAATTGAAATTCAAAACACCTCTGTTAGAACACATGGGAGAAAAATGGCAATGTTGGATTAAAATAATAATTTTTAGTTAGTGGCCTGCCTTGCTTTTGCCTGCCTGCCTGCCTGCCTGCCTGCCTGCCTGCCTTTTTGGGTAACACCCAGCAATGCTCAGTGGTTACTCCTGACTCTGCACTCAGGAATTACTCCGGAGGTGCTCAGGGATCAAACCCTGGTTGGCTGCATGTAAGGTAAATGCCCTACCCGCTGTGCTATGCTCACGCCCCAATTTCCAGCTTTTAATATTTATCCACTGTTGCTTATGACTTGAGCAAGCACCATAAAGATATTATTTCATTTGGTTACTATATTAATCCTTTTAGTGGTTCTATCGTGCTATACTATATAAGACAAAAGTCAATTTTGAAGTCTAGGTGGCTTCCTCAAGATCATACAGTGCATATGTTAGAAGCTCCGGAATCTGAACTAGGAGTTGAAGGACTCTACGCATTCCACCAAGGCTCTGAAACACGTTGTTTTGTATCTGGCCCAGGTCTTGTCTCAGCTAACAGTCTATCAGCCAAGCACTGACAGAGTGCGTTCCATTTCTCACAATTGTCCCCAAGGGTCTTTCTGATGTTGCTCTTTAAAGTAAGAGCTACTGAACTATCTAGTTTAGTTTAAACAATGTGCAAAGCAAATGAAAGGAATGAATGAACCCTTTCCTTCCCAGTCTTCTCTTATTCATACAGGCTTTATGCTCTGGGTGACCAAGACCAAGAATGAATCCTTGGTAACTGCATTAACCCAGTGAAGCCCTGAGAATTTTTTTTTTTTTTTTTTTTTTGCTTTTTTGGGTCACACCCGGCAATGCTCAGGGTTTACTCCTGGCTCTGCACTCAGGAATCACTCCTGGCGGTGCTCGGGGGACCATATGGGATGCCGGGGGATCAAACCCGGGCAGGCACAGGCAGGCAGTGTGCAAGGCAAATGCCCTACCCGCTGGACTATTGCTCCGCCCCCTGAGAAATGTTTAATGGAGAGTGAAGACTTGCTGTGGTCAATCAGTTCCATTCAGGAGTTTTTCAGTGTCTAATATGAGCTGGAAAACACAATTGACAGGTGATGGAGTTGTCAGCCGTTACACTCTCTCCTGACAGCAGATGAGCTACGCCTCTCCTAGGAATCAAGGTATGGACATAATTTCTTCTGTTGGTTGCATAGTAACTATCTGGATTTTATTCCTTTAATTTTATTCCTCCTCCCCCTTCCTAATGATGTTTTTATTATTGTAGAGATTGTTGTTCCTAGTCCCTCACTGGGGGGGTGCACGTCTTATCTGGCTGTGTGTTCACACAGCTTTGAGCCATGGGGCTAATCAGCGGTTGCACATCAGGTCGCCATGCTGAAACACAGCTGTGGTGCTCACCGAGGTTTGCAGTGTGATCCTTACACTTATGTTTCCTGCAGTGTTTCCTGGCTGTGGTGCTCACAAATCTGTTCAGTTGCGGTGCTCAGCACCTCTGTATTCATCTTATCTGACATAAGCTTTGTGTGTAATCGTTTTTCATTGCCATTACTGCAGTCACTCCTCTTTGCTTCCTTTGCCTGGACTCGGATTGGGTCGACAGTCCATGCTGCCCTACTGCGTGTGCTCTCCCCCATGTGAAGCCCTAGCATACGTTAGGTTAATCCGTGTAGCTTGCTTACCCCCTTCCAAGCAATAGACTTTTAACCGAGATATTCAGAAAGAAAGGAAGGGAGATTGGCAGATAAATGGAACTGCTCAAAAAAAAGAAATTCCCCTTCCTTTCCCGTTTGTTGTTGGTGTAATAGAGGTGACTGTGGGACACGTGTCCTTGTTTGCAGTGTTTCCATATTTGGTTGTGGGGTACTGGAAACTTTTTGTTGAGATACTGAGATCCTACATAACAGTGCTACCAGGATTACATTTGGCTTTGGAGTGGTGCCAGGGATCAAATTTAGCCTCTTGACTGCAAAAGCAGGTGTTGTCTACGAGTGAGCTATCTTGAGGCCCTACTGTTGGATTACAGTCGTACCCATTTCAGGTTTAACATTGGGTGTCCTTTCTCCTCCTGCAGGGAGCACAGGTTAATTGAATTGCACCCATTCCAGTGCCCCTGAGGCACACCAAATCCCACTGGGGCACACGGGGCATATGTTTCTTTGTATATTGCATTTAGGAATTAGGGTGCTGAAGCCATAGCATAGTGGGTAGGGTTTGCCTTGCACATGGCCATCCCAGGTTCAATCTCCGACATCCATTATGTTCCCTGACCACTGCCAGGAGTAATTCCTGAGTGCAGAGCTAGGACTAACCCCTGAGCATTGCCGGGTGTGACCCAAAAAGAAAAAAAAATGAAACTAGACTAGAGGTGGGTGGTATAAACACACCCTCAAGTGGTGGAGGATATGTTTAGTATGTGCTAGGTTCTAGGTTTAGATCCTGACCCTGCTTCGTCCCCTCAGCATCAACAGATGTGAGGTTGGTGGCCCCTGAGCACTGCTGGACACAAGATGGAACTGGTCAGGCCCACACAGCAGTGTGTGTCCCCTTTGAAAACTATTACATGAATAAAAACTGAATTGAGGATTATCAACGACAGGGACTACCAAAGATCAAATCAATGAACTAGAAGTCTTTACTCTAGGCTGTTGACAGACAGGTGGGGGACAGTAACGTGTTTAGAATTAAATTCACATAACCAACAGTTTGAGTTATCTCACTTTGTTGTGTGTTTTTTGAACAGGCATTGAAACTTTCTGGATTTACTCCTTCATCTATAAATAGATGAATAAATAGAGTAAATAGAAGTAGGCTATTATAAGGGTTAAAGGGTTAATGGAAGTAAAATACACAGCCTAAGAACTATAGTCAACTAGGAAACAAAAAGGACCCATTGGACTTGGTGCTAGGACCTGTATTATTTAAATAATAACAATGCAGAATGCAAGTATCTTCATAAATAGTCTTCACAGTAGGTGCACCTAGCACTACATATCCCATTATCCTTGCATTGGCTTTGTATCACATTTCCAAAAAACAGGATGGAAAGTATCAACTCTCCAGTGGCTCTTATTTTAGAGAGGGTGTAAAGGCAATGTGCTCCTAGACAAATAACATTTCAGATAATGAGTACTATTTTGTGTTTATCTCCCAGGTGATGTTTGGGGGGCCGGAGACCCATCCCGGGATTCTGGGTCAACTGAACTGAAGGTTCAATGTGAGCACTCAGGAATGCAGTGGTGCCCAGGGCCTGGAGTGCTGGGGACCCCACTAGGGCCTGCCCGAGTGCTTGAGAGCCTCCAGGGACATTTGGGAGACCATGTAGTGATGGCAATCAAGCCAGTATTGGCCACATGCAAGGCACATGGTTTAGTCCCAGTTCTCTGTCACTGGCCCATGAGGACTGATATGAGATGGTGTCTGTGATGGTCCAGGGATACGGCTCAAAGTGGTGGAACATGTGTCTGGAATGTGTGAGGTTCTGAGTTCAATTCCCAGCCCTTGCATTTTCCCTTTAGGAGAAAGCCGAGCATGGCCCCGGGCACCCCTTTTCTGTAGTGCATGCACCCTGCTGACTGTGGTGCAGTTAGACCTGTGTTCAGTGCCAGGGTTAATGGGCAGCAGAACTGCCAGGCTCAAGCTGCTCAGCGGACTGGATCCTTCTTAGCGAGTGCCTGTGGGACACTGGGGATTTGAACTTGTGATCATACGCTGTCTAGGCAGGTGCCGAGCCCCTCCTCAATTTCTTCAGGCACCAACTTTTTGGATTTTAGAAAATTGGGATGAATTTTTCTGTCTTCAGAGAAGAGTCAAATAACAATTCTCAGGAGGGAAACACAGGCTCATTTTTATTTCTCAATTTAGCAACAAGGTGTCAGACAATTTTCTTTTTTCTCTGTATCTAGTCTCTAAAACACCTTACTTCTCCTGTAACACTAACTCACCCCCTCAAATTGTCTCACTTAACTAGAATGCATGACTTTAGTTGAGAGTTCCCTAAAATAAATCTAATGACTGTTAGCTAATTCCTAAATAGCAGAACAACGCAGTAACATAAGTCGACACAACACAAAAGTACAGTTCTTGAATGCCTGAACGGATAAACTAAAGGGAAAAGTAGCTGGATGGAATTGGGGTTCAGCACTAATGAGCTCTGTGAAGAGTTTCTAGATATGTGAATTGGAATTAGCACTTACGGATTTCTAATCAGCTTTCTAATTTTTTAAATTTAAAAATTTATTATACCACCATGAGATATACAATTACAGAGATGTTCATAATTGGATTTCAGTCCTACCGCATCTGTCCTTCCACAAGTGCCCCATTCCCACCACCAACAGTCCCTCGCACCTCCCCTAGCCTGCCCCTATAGCAGGCACTTTTTTATTTTTATTTCTCTATTTCTCCCTCTCTCTCTCTCCCTCCCTCCCTCTCTCTCTCTCTCTCTCTCTCTCTCTCTCTCTCTTTTACTTACATTGTGGCTTGCCCAAAAGAAATATAGGATTTATCATGTAAAACTGCATTTCCTACAATTATTAGAACACTGGTATATATTTATATCCCATTAATGAATGCAGTCATTCTATATCTGTTCTTTTCCTTCTGACTAATTTTACTCAGCATGATAATCTCCATGTCTATCCATTTGCAGGTAATTTCATGACCTCATCTTTTTTTTTGACAGTTACATAGTATTCAATTGTGTAGATGTACCATAGTTTCTTTAAAAGTACAGTACTTATAACACTTGAATGGATAAACTAAAAGAGAAAAGTACATGGGTGGAATTGGGGTTCGCCACTAATGAGCTCTGTGAAGAGTTTCTTGTATTCCTTGTATCACTTGTCTTCCTGTTGTTCATCAATTTGCTTGACCAGGTACCAGTAACATCTCTATACATCCTGTCACATGCTAGTGTAGCCCAAGGGCATCTGCTTTCTCTAGGAACACAAAGAGCCTCAAACCATTCCTTTAGGTCATGAGAATGAGGTCTAGTAATTGTTACTGGTTTTGGCATATCAAATACAACACAGGTAGCTTGCCAGGCTCAGAATTAGCACTTAAGGATTTCTAATCAGCTTTAGGATTTTTCAAGGTCCTAAATAAACAGGAATTTGTTTGTCAGGATTTTTCCAGGTCCTAAGATATGTGCATTCTGTTTTACACAAGTGCAGGATCATGTTCGAGATGATACTAAAGGAGAAAAGATGAGAAATCCCTCATTATAATCTTCAGCTCTGTTAAGAAAACTCCCGCAAAGAAGACATGTCAGCGACCCTTGGCCAACCTTTCGTTGTCACTAGGATAAAAAATACTACCAAGGATTTCTCAAAGTCCAGGTCCCAAGCACAGAAAGAGCTTAATTTAGGCAGTTGGTTTTATTTGTCTGAATCCTATAAAGTCAATGAATTGTCCATGGGTTAATTTCTTCAATGACTTCTTGCAGACTAACTCAGAGGAGCAAGGGGAAACTTGGTTGTGCCACAGGAAAGGCACAGTGTCTGCATGTTCCTCCCTAAGATGCCTCAGATGAGAAGGAGAGTGTTAATATTTGTTAACCATCTTCCCTTCAATACGGTGCTTAGATGGTAGAACATATACAAAGAAGGCCTTACCTTCCTTGTTGTACAGAAGAGACTGAGATAGAGAGTAAATAACTGAACGAGGGCAGACTAGACACTGCTGGTTTAAGAACTGAGTTCTCGATGTCTATCACTAAACTCACTGGTTCCCTAATCCTTC